>PVKE010040458.1:0-14588 GCA_004027555.1 Craseonycteris thonglongyai
CTTCCTGACAGCTTCCAATCTTCACTTCTTTCTAATCCCCTACAAAAGCCCAAATCCTGTAATAATCCCCTTCCCTCTTACTGAGACCCCTCCAGTTCTTCTGTTGTACATTTCCCTTTTCTGTAGCAAGGTAAATAAACCTAAATTTGTTTGGCTCCAGGTGTGTTTATAGTTATCTTTGGTTATTAAGATTTACTAGAGCAATGACTTAGAATCAAGTGGCCATAAAGAAGAAGACTGATATATAGTAGAATCTGCATTATCCAGGACTCAAGCAACTGGAAACATTTTTTGCCGGTAGAGATTTTGCTGGTTGCTTGAGAGTGCTGATTGCTTAAGTGCCAGTAAACAGAGTCTACTCACATTTATCCAGCATCTACCAATGCCCATGGGTGCTGGTTAAATGACAGTCTACTGTATTTACTTACCTAACAGTTTCTGTAGGACAGCAATCAAAACAATATGGTACTGCATAAAAACAGACATAGACCAATGGAACATAAACCACGGATATATAGTCAACTAGCTTTTGACAAGGGCACCAAGAATGGAATGGGAATGGAGAGTCTATTCACTAAGTGGTGTTGGAGCAGCCAATAGAGGAGAAGAAAGGAAAGGAGGCTTTTTGTGTTACGAAACAGAAGAAACCTTTGGTAGGAAAAAAGGCAGCAGCTACCAAGAAGCCAGCAGCTGGGAGGAGAAGAAGCCCACCGCAGAAGAAAAGAAGCCAGTGGCTTCACCTTCAATCTGTTTACTCCATAAAGGCCTAATCACTTTGGACAGCTCATTTTGAATTAAAAAAAAATAATAAGTTAATGTTGGAAAAACTAGATATCCACATTTAAAAAATGAAATTGGACCCTTAAACCATACACAGTGAACAACTCAAAATGGATTAAAGACTTAACTGTAAGACCTAAAACCAGAAATCTTCTAGAAGAAAACAGGGAAAATCCTCCTTGACATTGGCCATGTGATTTTTTCAATATGATGCCAAAAGTACGAACAACAAAAGCAAAATGAACGAGCTGGGCTACGTCAAACTAAAAAGCTTTTGGACAACAAAGGAAACGATCAACACAATGAAAAGGTGACCTATAGAATGGGGAAAATGTTTGCAAACCATCTGTCGTTTTTTAAAAAAGATTTACTTTACTGATTTTGACAGATACAGAGACAGAGAGACAGAGAGAAGGGGGAGGGCCCAGAGCCGTCTCCATAGTTGCACGTCATCCATTTTCCACATGGTTTCATTCCACACAGGTGGGCGGGGGCCCCACAGGGCAGGAACTGAGCTTGGGGCCTCCCGCATGGGAAGCTCACCCCAGTTCAGCATATGGGTCCACATGGGCCAGGGCTGGGATTCGATCCTCGGTCCCCGGGGCTGCAAAGTGAGCACTTAACCTGCTGAGCCATCCCGGCTTCCCTCCATCTGTCTTATAAGAGCTTAATATCCAAAATAAGTAAGAAATTCATATAACTTAATAGCAAAAACAAAACCCAAACTAAACCAAAACCCAAACTAAACCAAAACCAAAACCAACCAAAAAACAAACAATGACCTGATTAAAAATGGGCAAAGGACCTGAATAGACATTTTTCTAAAGAAGACATGCAAATGACTAACAGGCACAAGAAAAGGTGCTTCACACCACTAATGATCAGGGAAATGCAAATCAAAATACCTCACATCTGTTAGGGTGGCTGTTATCAAAAAAAGATGACAAGAGTTGGTAAGGACGTGAAGAAAAGAGAACCCTAGTGTACTGTTGGTGAGAACATAAACTGGTATAGCCATTATGGAAAACAGTATGGAGGTTCCTCAGGAAATTAAAAATAGAACTACCATATGACCCAGCAATCCCTCTTCTGGTTAGATACCCCAAAAGAAATGAAATCGGCACCTCTAAGAGATGTCTGAGTTCTGCATTGCAGTATTATTCTCAATAGCTAAGGATATAGCTAAATGAAAACCCTAAGTGCCTGTCAACAAATGAATGACTACAGAAAATGTAGTATAGATACACAATGGAGTATCATTCAGCTTTAAAAAAGAAGGAAATCTTGCCATCTGCACTAACATGGATCAACTTGGGAGACTATGCTAAATAAAATAAAGCCAGACACAAAAAGAAAAAAAAACACAATTGCATGTTGTCACTTTTATGTGGAAGCTATAAGAGTTGAATGAATACATGAAAGCAGGGAGTAAATGGTGGTTGCCGGGGGCTGGGAGGTGACAGGGTGGGGGGCGGGCAAAGGGAAGAGAACAAAGTTGCAGCTATGTAGGGTGAATGAGGCTGGAGAGCTAATGCACAGCATGATGACTGTAATGAATAAGACTGAGTTGAACAGTGAAAATCTGCTATAAGAGTAGATTTCAAGCACACTCATCACACACAAATAAAATGGTAACTGAGAAGAGATGTTGATGAGCTTGATTGTAGTAATCATTTCACTATGTGTATCAAATCACGTTGTATACCTTAAACATGTATAATTTTTTCTTTAAAAAGTTACACAACCTCATTCATAAGAAGAGAAAAATTAAAACCATATTTAAATGCCATTTAAAAGAACTTACCCGCCTGGCAAAAATCCACAAGATTGATCCTATGGTCTGATCAGTATAGGAACTCTCAGACATGTTAGTGTAATGCAACTTTACATAACCACATACTCGTATGGGAAGCAGTGTGACGTGGTCCAGAAACCTGGGTATAGGATGCTACCTCTTGTGTAATGAAGTGGCAAAGAGAGCTTTGAATACATACCTTCTTTTCTCATTGCTCCGCTTGCTATACATTTTAAACTTCTTTTCATTGTTTTATTCCCCATTTACATAAACATGCACTAATTGCTAACAATTATAATCCCGTCCTATCATCTCCTAAGCTTGTCTTACTTCCCCCTTTTGTTTGACAGCTGCCTTTCCTCTCAGTCTGGCCCCACTCATTTCTCCATCCTCACTTGTCTATTTGTCATCCTACTGCATCCAGATTCCGATGATGTCCTGTGAACCCCATGCAGGACCTGTCTTGCCTGACGTCTGTTTCATTTCCTTCTCAAAATTTTCTTTTCATGTAGATTGATAAAACTTTATCTAGATTATTCTTCTAATTCACTAATTCTCAATTTATTTTCCAATTCTGTCCATGTTAGAAATGTTCATAATTCTCAAGATTCAGCCCATATCTTTCTTCTAATGATTAGAACAGTCCCAGCAGATTATTTTACCTATTGCCACAGTTTAAATTTCACTTGTGCTTTGATGAATCCCAAATTTGTATCTTTATCAGTTCACTAGCACACGGCCTAACTGTTCATGAGCTGTCCTCCCATTCGGATGTGTCCCAGACACTTTAACTCAACATGCACGCCTCCAGATACACTCATCTCCTGCACTGTTTTGGTGAAGGGAACTTTCACCCCTTTACTGGCTCAAGATAGAAATCTGTGCAATATCTTAGGTTTCTTTCTTTTCCTTATAGCCCACCTCCAAATGGAGCCTAACCGTTGTCCATTCACTTCCTTGGTACCTTTCACTACTTTTTATGATCATTGTTTCAATATCAAACTCTAATTATATCACAGCAGGCTGAGTGAAATAATGGCACTTTCTGTTTCTACTTTGACTCATTTACAGATATTTATACTTTGTATCAGCCAGAAAGAGTATTTGCCTTTTCCCAAACCATGCTATCATGACCAACACTGTCCCTGGGATCTGTGATTTTTGAGTAAAGAATGTATCTTATCTATACCCATCCATGCATCCACCTACCCACCACCCATCCATCCATCCATGCTTCTAGTTTCCCTTCCATGTCCCCTACCTACTTGCCCGGTAAACTCCTCCCTTAGGGCACCAATTCAGTGATTAGGACCAAAAATACCTTTCTGATATTCTCAGCGATGCTAATGCCATCAATTAACACGACTCCAGAGGTTGCCGTCTCATCTCCAGTTAACATTTTGAATGTAGTGGTTTTTCCAGCTCCATTTAATCCAAGCAATCCAAAGCATTCAGACTTCCTGACTGCAAGGGAGATATTTCTAACAGCCTTCACAACTGGACACGTATAATAAATCTAAGAAAATTAAGAAAAAATCACAATGTACTGAAGCACTAATTATGGGCCAACCACAATCGTAACCCTGGACCCAACACTGCTACCTGTGGACAGTTTCCCAAGAGTGCTTTCCCTTTCCGCTTTCTATTTTACCAGCACATACATAGATCCCAAAGGAGTTCCATGAGTTAGTAATACAACCAATAAATTCTTGGCAGGGATAAAGTTTAGGGCAATGTTGGTCATCGAGTGACTTTACCTTTGTAAGTTCTTTAAGAAGCAGAGGGCTATTCTTCAACATAGGAGGCTGTGCCAGAACTAACTCCCTTTCATTTTCTACATTTTCATCCTTATATTCCTTGTATGCTTTGATGGGCACTGCAGCCTGTATTTTCAAGACAAGGATCACAGATGTGAATATACTTTAGATACACAGTTTAAATTGAGTGGTATTTTGAAAGCTGACCTGAGGGAGTAATTTTAAAGATGTCAGAAAGTGTTGGATTAATTTCCAAGAGCCTTCCTATCAATTTCCTGAACTCTTATAAACCAAACTTATTCTTGAATTGCTTAGTTTTGGAAATTGCAGACATGAACAAGTTTTTCTATAGCTATGAGTAAGCAGTATGTTCTTTCCAGTAACACAGATACTTCATGGGGAAAAAAAAGCCACATTAATACTATTAATTAATGTCTAGTGTGATTTGTTACAGTTAAAATATGTTCAAAAAGGGAAGCTGGGATGGCTCAGCGGGATGAGTGCTCGCTTTGCAGCCCCGGTGTCTGAGGATCAAATCCCGGCCCCGACCTGTGAGGACCCATTTGCTGAACTGGGGTGAGCTTCCCATGGGGGAGGCCTCCGCCCAATTCCCACCCTGTGTGGTCTCCGCCCACCTGTATGTGGAATAAAACCATGTTGAAAAGACTGATGATGCACAACTATGAAAACTGCTATGGGCCCTCCCTCTTCTCTCTGCCTCTGTCTCTGTCAAAAACAATAAAATAAATCTTAAAAAAAAAAATGTGTTCAAAAGACCATGGGATCCAAGAGAGAGGAATGGATTCTTTCCTTTGGAGGGATAGCCTCTCTACAGGTAAAATCTGAGCTGAGTATAAAGGATCAATAAGGGTTTACCGAGAGAATGAAGGTAGGGTGAGGACGGAAGAAAGGCTGTCATCAGCAGTGGGGACTTAGTGCAGTGTGTTGGAATGAAACAACATGACATGTGTTATGAATAATAATTTGTACTGTTTGATGATTTGAAATGTTAATTTTTACATCAAGTACTCATTTAAAAATACTGGTTCAGGAGGAGTGGAGCTGGAGAATACGTTCAGATCAGAAAACATACTAATCCAAAGTATGAGAAGGGAGCTGCTTTATTTATTTATTTATTTTTCCTTTTCCAAGCTCAAAAGTAATTGCATAGGAGTGGTAAGAGTAAGCATCCTTGCCCTGCTTTCAATCTTAGGGGGAAAAACATTTTGCCATGTTTGTTGTAGGCTTTATATATATATCTAAGTAGATGCCATTGCTCAGTTTGAAACAGTTCCTTTCTTTCCCTGGTTTGCAGGCAATGTTTTATTGTAAATGGGTATGTTCAATGTGAAATGCTTTTCTGCAATAGTTGATATAAACATGTAATTTTTCTTCTTGAGATTATTAATACTGTGGATAACAATAATTTATTTAATTATTATAGTTTAATTTATTAAACTAGGTTTACATTCATGGAATAAATTCCACTTGTTCACGGTATGCAATTCCTTCTAATATTCCTGGATTCTGTCTGTGAATATTTTGTGGAGAATTTGTGTATCTGTGTTCAAAAGAGATAATGGTTTCTTCTACTTTCTCTGGTTTTGGTATTGGGGTAATGATGGCTTCACACAGACAGCTGGGAAATACTCCCATCTCTTCTAGTTTGGGGAGTAAATTGCATAGAATTGATGCTGTTTCTTTATAAAGTTTTGATAGAATGCATCGGTGAAATTATCCAGGTGTGGGGGTTTACTTTTTTGGAAGTTTTAAACTATGCACAAAATGTCTTTAATTGAAATATGACCATTTAGCTTCTGTATTTACTCTTGAATGAGTTTCGGTACTTTGTCTTTCTAGGAATTGCTCTATCTTATCTAAGGCACAAAATTTATGAGCATAGTGTTGCTTTTACTTCTGTGGGATCTGTAGTGATATTTTTGTTTTGTCTTCATATTGGTAATAATTTTTAAAATCCTAGTTAAAATTCTGAGATTATGTGAAATTATGAGAGGTATGTATAGAAATAGTTAATAATCTGACTGGTAGAGGCCACGACTCCCTATAATACTACATAGTTTTAAAGAAGTCAATTCCATAATTGCAGCCAAACATATCTCACAGACAATACATGTGCAAGGAAGTGCTTTCTGTCCTAATCCATTACGAATGGGTTATTTCCTCACTGGCAGAGGATTCAAAGCTTTGAACCTAAAACCCAAACTAAGACGAAAGATTTGTGATTCAAATGAGCCCCAATTAGACTTTGGTATAACTAAACGACATCTTCTTTATCAATGAATAGAGATAGGAATATGTAAATTCATGCATTCTGGCCTAACATGGAGCTCTCTTTGAGTTATAGCAAAAGTTTATGTTACTCACCTTCTTGCCTTTCATGAATATGTTGTACACCTTAGATATAATTCTTTGTATAACAAAGCTTTTCAGTCTCCAGAAAGTGGTCTCCACACAAAAAAGCAAGAGGAGATACAGCAAACCCATGGCAGCCGATGAAATCAAAAACTTTGCAATCCCATATTCTCCAAAACTATAGACATTGTTCTCAATAACTGTGGATGACAAAAGAGATAGCCTTACTTAAAAAACCCATACAAAAATCTAAGATAACACCAAATGTTAAGAAATATAGGTTCAAAAATGCATTTTAAAGTTAGATTTAGAGAAGTACTGAATATATAAAATAATTTTCTTAATATTTTATTTGTCTCTCTTATATGATTATAAAAGTTCTCCTGCCAATGACTTTCCTCTAGTTTTTATCAGTTTTCATAGGAGACCACCTTACTATAATACATACTCGATAAATTTCAAAGGCTGAGCCCTTGTGAGCAAAATGCTCACAAATGAGTAATTAAATAAAGTGAGCAAAATACAGTATTTATGGCATATCTAACCATTATTGTAGGCCATACAGAATATCCCTAAAGTCCTTCAGAGGGAGAAAAATTATTATCCTATAAATAGAACAAAGGTTTGAGTAAGAAAAGGTTATTAACAGCAATACTCATAAGGAAGAATACAACAAGTAGGTTAAATGAGCAATAGCTGGTAATTTTTGACCTTACTACAGAGAAAATCAGCTAATACAAACAGCTACATTCTGGATCTGCAAATAGGAGGCATCTCTGAGATGTGAAGACAATAAAACCATACTCTTACTACAAACTTGCATTTTTCTGACTGACTTGCACCAGTGTGCAGAAATGCAATTTATTTTAATTAAAAATATTTTATTGTTTTGACAGAGAGACAGAGACAGAGAGAAGGGGGAGGGCCCAGAGAAGTTTCCATAGTTGTACGTCATTAGTTTTCTACATAGTTTCATTCCACAGGTGGGCGTGGGGCCATGCAGTGTGGGAACCAGACTGGGGGCCTCCCACATGGGAAGCTCACCTCGGCAAGAACCGAACTGGGGCCGCTCCCCAGTTCAGCATATGAGTCCGCATGGGTTGGGGCCAGGACTGGACCCTGGGACCCAGGGGCTGCAAGGCGAGCACTCAACCCGCCAAACTATCCCAGCATCCCCACAATTTATTTTTTTTAAGATGTATTTTTATTGTTTTTGATATAGAGAGAGACAGAGACAGACAGAGAGAAGGGGGAGGGCCCAGAGAAGTTTCCGTAGTTGCACGTCATTAGTTTTCTACATAGTTTAATTCCACAGGTGGGCGTGGGGCTTTGAGGGGCAGGAACCAACCTGGGCCTCCCATGCCCCAGTGAGAATCGAACTGGGAGCACACCCCAGTTTAGCCTATGGGTCTGCACATGCTGGGGCCAAGATTTAATCCTTGGACCCCAGGGCTGCAAGCCGAGTGCTCAACCCTCTGAGCCATCCCAACATCCCCTATTTTAATTATAATAAAATACATACAAAATTTAGGTTTTCAAGTGTACAATTCAGTGGCACTGAGTACATTTACAGAGTTGTGCAACCACCATCACTACCTAGGATCCAGAACATTTTCAAACTCCAAAAGACAACCCAGCATCTCCTAAGCAGTCATAATTGCCCCCTTATAGCCACTGGCAACCATTAATCTAATTTCTGGGGACTTGCCTATTTTGGACATTTTACATAAGTGGGATCATACAATAAGTAACCTTTGTGTCTGGCTTCTTTCACTTAGCATAATGCATTCTAGGGTCATCCATGTTGTCATGTGTATTAAGTTACTCACTTCTCTGTATTGCTGAATATTCCATTGAATGGATATATATATATATATATATATTTATATACACACACCTCATTTTGTTATCCATTTATCAGTGGATGGATATCTGTGTTGCTTCCGCTTTTTATGGAAAAATGCTATTATGAATAATGCTACTATGAACATTTGTGTACAAGTTCTTTTTAAATACTTGTTTTTGTTGCTTTGGGTAAACACTCAGGAATGGAGCTGCTGCGTCTTTGAGGAACCACCAAACTTTCCCACAGCAGCTGCTACATTTTACATTCCTCCCAGCAATATGTGAGGGTAACAGTTTCTTTACCAAAACTTTGATCCTTCCATTTTGACTATAGCTATGTAAGTGGGTGTGAAGTGATATGTCATTGTGATTTTTTTATTGAATAAATTTGACATGGAACATTGTATAAGTTTAAGGTATACAGTGTGTTACCTTGATACATTTATGTCTATTGTAATGACTGCTGGTGTAGTGATATTAATTTTTGCTATTTAGGAATTATAAGAAAATAGAATTCATTTTATCCTAATAATTTGTATTTTGCTAAATCCATGTAGAATGAAATACATTACTTTTCTCTTTGTGCTACTGCATAGAAATTATTTGGTTCTAGAGCAAATTACACTCACATAGTAAATATGTTTGTTATTTACTGGAAATACGAAATCAGCTAAAAATATAAAAGATTTAATATAATGCCTTTGCTTTTTCCAGGTAACTTGACATTTTGTTGACTTTCTGGTAGAGGGGAAGGATGGTGGAAATGAATAAACCAGGGACGAAAACAGTGCTGTCCTAAAGAAGTAGCAGAGCAGCTCTCAATGCAAAATGGCCCTTCCCGGATCTGGGAAGCCGCGTCTTCCCCGTCTTATAGCTGCCGTACAGTCTAAGCTTAAATGTGGGAGCCTGGAGGGGAACAGGCTGTGCTGCAGGGTCGCAGAGTCCCAGATACTCACATGTTTTACTGCAGTTCACATAGATGCTTTTAAATTCCTGGGCGCACAGTTTTTTCACCTCGTAGTCATTAAAGAATTTGCTGATACTCATTGCAAAGTTGTAAGTAGGAAACATCATTAACACATAATTTACGAAGGTTTTGGTGGAGTCAGTGAGGTCACGGTCTGTGATTTATAAGGTGACAGATTAACTTCATTTACAAGACAGGAATGAAACTCCCGTAGCAACCCATTTCCCCTAGATGAGGACACCATCCTTAAAGAATGACCGAGCTGATACTGAGCGATGGGCACATAATACGATGCATGAATGATGTGAGGTGGACTTGTACATCTGTAAACTGTCTAATTGTTACCAACCAATGTAACCTCATCAAATTTAACAATAAATTAAAAAAAAAAAAAAAAAAAAAAGAATGACCGAGCTCGCGAGCTGTCTTTGCGAAAGCACGAGCTTGTTCACCGTGACCGCCTGTCGCCTGAACGGGCCAGTCACAGGGCTGCCAGTGCACACGGCGGGCGGGGGAAGCTGCTCGGGGGAGCCAGTGAGTGGTGCGCGATGCGAAGGCCCATGTGGAAACACTGCCCTGCGCCCCGCTCTCCGAAGGGACGCGGACGCTGTCGGCGATGTGGCTGCACTGCCTGGAGCCCCGAGGAGACGCTGGCTGGTGTGGGTGCCAGCACAGGGGCTGAGGGCTCCGGATGGAGAGAGACAGGGACAGGGGGTCGTCACGGCATGGGGGTGGGGTCCTGCTTGCTGGAGCAGTGGTCACATTAAGGAACTTTGTGCTGAGAGTCACGAAAAACGGAGGGTGTTTAACACGGAAAGGGTACAGAGCTGAGGCCTCGTTTTGACTTGGGAAACGTGCTTTTGGTGCCGCGGACTCTATCTGGCACAAAGGGCTGCCCGTGGCTGCGAGCTGAGGGAAGACACAAAACTTACCTCGGCTTTACATCACTGCAACCTGACAGTACTGCCGAAGTTCAGGGACAGGCAGGCTGCACACGACCACAGAAAGCTTTCACTAAGGTGGCCGTGCCCTAAACACTTGTGGAGGCGGCTCCTGTGGGCCTGTGTCCTTGTGCAGGGTCGTAGGCCCTTCACATAGGATTTACAGCAATGCACTCTGACGTCCAGGGGCCTGTGGTGTCTGTCCTCTGAATGTGCGGCACCGGGGGGACCGGCTCCTTGTAAACTCACACTTGAGGTGAGTGACAGGGAGTCTATGGCCAAGATATTGCTCTTGGCAGAGAAAAGTGATCCCCCGGACCGCATAGCCTTCCATTTCTGGCAGGAACTTCAGCTCCATCAGAGTCTGATGGGACCACATCATTTAGGCTGCTGTTGAGCAAGATGTGCTGATACTGCCCGTGACTACATAGGGCAGACCACTGGGGAACCGACGGACAGTGTAACAAACCCAGGGGATGACATGAACGCACAACTGCTTGCCTCTCAGCCTACTGTGCCGGGCCCCAGTCCCCCTCACCTGGCCTGGTCCACACACCGCGTTTCATTTTGTGTGTGGCCGATGCCTGAAATCAGGAATGAGTCTGGAAGCCTCTTTGATAGGGTTCTGCCTTTTCAGACAGAGCTGAATTGATTAACACAGTTCAACGTTCAAGTTTACATAGGAACTCCATAAAGAAATGTTTGAAAAACAAATCCTGCTTGGGATAATCCCCCATGGTCAGCCTCCCTTTACATTCCATCATCAGAGAAGGAAGATGAGGACGACTCCTGGAATCCGGCTAACATCAGGCCTCAAAGGAAGGGGACGTGGTCTAATGATGACTGTATTTGTTGCTCAATTTGTTTCTTGCTGGAAAAACCTCATTAGGAGGTTCAAGATGCTTCATTAAACTAGGCAGGAGGTGTCAGACCGCAGGACCTTGGGCTCCCCCGTCGCCCCACCTTGCTCTAAAGGGAGTGCTGTTATTTAAAACCAACGGACCAAGTCTGCGGGGAAGGTGCAATACCTCAGAGATACGTGGTTTGCACACTTGTATTGCAGTCGCTTACTCTTCTAAATTTTTCTTTCAGGAAACTAGAATGATACTAAGTCCAGCGTTTTCATTGGACTAAGCTTCTCTTTCTTCTTTTCCCTTCCCCAGTTCCTCTCTCCCCCTCTCTTCCTTAACCCCTCTCTCTCACACATCCACTCGACAAATATTTGCTGATTTCCAAAAAGCATAGTTTTTCAGATTCCTGGAAAATAAGTGCTTAAAGTTAGTATTTTCCTCCCCAATCTCTTGTGTCCGCCTTTACTGCGCGTATTTCCCGGAGAAAGGGAAAATGGAGTGAAGTCCTTACCATAGTATTGTATGACGATGTGAATGATGACAGTGATAACAGTTGAAAAGTAGTTGAAGAGGGTGAGCTTGATGAACGCAGTGGCACCGCTAGCAAACAGGAAGCTCACAAGATACACGAGAGGGACAACCGACCAACCATACAGCATGAAGATCAGCATGGTGTCCAGGAAGTGGTAATCGTTCACGAAGGCGTCCACTCCGCAGTATTTGAACACACCCTGAGAGGGAAGAGGAAGGTAAAGCGAGGTGAGAACACAGCCAGAGAAAGTCCAGCCAGAACACAGACAGCGAGCACCACCATCAATAGCGCATAGAACTCATTATGTAAATCAGTTTGCTTGTAAAACAAAAAAGCGCTTCACTGCTAAGCCTGAAGTATGAGGTCTGACAATGAAGTTCGCAAACTCATCCTAGAAAACCTGCTCCATGCCACGTTACTGAATATCACTGTGGTCACCCACGTCAGCGCCTAGTCCACTCTTCAAACCAATTCTGGAACTCTTTTTCTGGAATGGCCATCAGAGCCGTTGTCTTATTACCCTTAATGTCCTGAATGTCATCAAAATGTCTTCCTTCCAATATTTCCTTTATCTTTGGGTAAAGAAAAGAAGTCATTGGGGGCCAGGTCAGGTGAGTAGGAAGGGTGTTCCATTACAGTTGTTTACTGGCTAAACACTCCCTCACAGGTAAGTGCTGTGTGAGCTGGTGCATTGTTGTGATGCAAGAGCCATGAGTTGTTGGTGAAAAGTTCAGGTCATTTCTGTCCAACTGTTTCATGTAACCTTTTCAGCACTTCCAAATAGTCAGCTTGGCTGACTGTCCAGTTGGTACAAATCCATCATGAATAATCCCTCTGATATCAAAAAAGGTTAGCAACATCGTTTTGACTCTTGATGTAGACTGATGGAACTTTTTTGGTTGTGGAGAGCTGGCTGACTTCCATTGTGCGCTTAGACTCTTTGTTTCAGGGTCGTATTGGAACACACAGGTTTCATCACCAGTGATCATATGGCCCAAAACATCACCCTGCCTCTCCAAGTGGTCTTGGCAAACTCCGAGTCTCCTTTGCTCTTGTTCATCAGTGAGCAACTTCTGCGCCACTTCTGCACACACCCTTTTCATGCCAAATGCCAAGATTTTTCAGTTTAAATTTTGCTAATTGCTTCTCTATCTATGTTTACTTGGCCTATGACTTTCACGCACAATTTGATAAAAGTTTTGCAAAGGTTTTCTTCAGTGCTGCTCATTACTGGCTGCCCTGACCTCTCTTCATCAGTGACACTCTCTCTCCTCTCAGAAAAATGTTTTGTTTTTTTTTAAGATTTATTTTATTGTTTTTGACAGAGAGAGAAAGACAGAGATAGTGAGACAGAGAGAGAGAAGGGGGAGGGCCCAGAGAAGTCTCCATAGTTGTAGGTCACTAGTTTCATTCCGCACAGGTGGGCGTGGAGCTGCACAGACCGGGAACTGGGCCAGGGGCCTCCCACATGGGAAGCTTACCTCCAAGAGCCAGGGGCCAAACCGGGGGCCTCCTGCACGGAAGCTTGCTGCTGCGGAAACAAAACTGGCCCCCCTGCCCCGCATGGGAAGCACACCACAGTTCAGCATGTGGGTCCACACAGGCCGAGGCCGGGATCGGGACCAGGACTCGATTCTCAGACTTTGGGGCTGCAAAGCGAGCACTTAACCTGCTAAGCCATCCCTGCTTCCCCAGAAAACTGTTTAATTTATTGGTATACTGTTGTTTTCTTCATATTATCCCCAACAACTTGGACTAACATGTCCCTGATTTCACTGCTACTCTTGCCAAGTTGAACAAGAAATTTAATGTTTGTTCGCTGCTCTAAATTAAGCTCCGACATTCTTCTAACAGCACACAAAAGCATGCAATAGTAATGAACTCCACTAAGACACCACCTCATGTCGACATGAACACGGATGAACCAAAGTTGTGAAGCCTTACCAAGTTGTCTGTACAGTGCTGCCAACGTAAGCGCATGGTGGAAGGTTTGTGAACTTAATTGTCAGACCTCATAAATGGTGTCTTCTTTGATAAAGGGCTTAATAGAAATAAGATAAATAGAAAGACTATACTTCCATTTTCTGTTTTCCCTTTGGAACAGTATTACTTTTTATCTCTCCCTCGCCATGATTAAAGTCAAAGTAATTATGTCTGCATTGAGCCCAAGTCTGATTTTTCCCAGAAAAAAAAAAATGACCTAGGGAGCAGGCTCTCTCTATAGATTCTCCCTGGGCTGTGGTTGTATTATGTAACCTCTCTTGCATCACACCCCACATTCAGACCGCTTCCTGGCTCTGCTCTGACCTTCAATCCTCTTCTATCTATTTCCATAACTCAGGGGCTTCCTTATTCATTTATTTCATATTCCAGTTGAGAATCAGACAGGGAACCATACATTTAGAGTAGACTAGATTAAGGAGAGAGAAACTTCCAGAGTTACTGAAGTATTTTCCAGAAATATATATAATTACAGTTTTTCTAAAGATAGCAAGGTTGTCCCTTTAGTGCAAATGCAAAATTATTTAGCATGGCCACTAATAGATAGAATGGGTTAAATTTCTGGCAACATGGATGGACCTAGAGACCATCTTATTAAGCGAAATACATCAGACCGAAAGAATCCGGAAAAATATGACCTCACTTATAGGTGGAATATAAAACTGAAAGTTACAAAGACACAGAGACCTATGGACACACTCAATAGCTGGGTGATTGCCTGAGGGAAGGGGAAGAGGGGGGAGGGA
>PVKE010040459.1:0-14589 GCA_004027555.1 Craseonycteris thonglongyai
AAATGGTATAAATAACTACCAAAGAAACCTCCAAGTGAACATAAAAATGTGCATATAGAGTAAGTGTGGTCTGCGCCCAGCTCTGCTCCCCATGGCACTGAAGGTGTTCTATTGCCCTCGGCCCCTGCACGAAAGACTAAATCAAAGTGCTGGGGAAGCAAAGGTGGAAGGGAGGTAGAGGATAAATTCCCATCTTCACTGTTTCTGGGTTGGATAATTCTGAGATCTGTCACTGATTCCTAGTGTTCACCAACATGATTCAGCCTGTGTTCCTGGCAAATTGCTTGAAAAACACAACCTTTATTAACTTCCTTTCTTTCCCTTCCTCACTTTCTCACATTTCTATCCATGCCTCCTGGAATTACCCCCCAAATAAACATTTGCATCTGAAGTCTACTTTGTAGTAAACTGAAATAGATTATAGGTTATTACAACGTAAGTCCATGGAAGCTTAGGTGAGGAACAGATCAGGGAATACAAAGCATGCCTCAATTCCCCTGGTGGGATCCTGAACAGGTAAGAAGCAATGTAGAGTATAGTATCAGGTGAGTACATGTGCTCGCCTACTAATTTTCTCCCTCATTGCGAAAGAGGCTTCTTGTGGGCATAGTTTTGAATTTCCTCTATCTGTTTCATCCTTTTGTTCATGTGTCACAGGTAATCAAAAGCAGGCCATGAGTGTGTTTTCATACAAATCAAAGCCAAGCCAAGCCTAGAGTTTCACATGATAGTATATTACAGGAGATATTTTCTTTGGGACAGTGTAAACTTCAGATTTGATCCTCAAATCATCCTATCTCCCCGGAACCTACCTTATTTACCAACTTTTATAGAAACTCGTTTGTAAATAAGAGAATTCCAAATTTGAAAACTTACATTACTTGCCAGTTTACTTTGCATAAATTGAACAAAATTTAGGTAAAATCCAGGCTGCAACCCTTTACAAGTATCACAAGTAACAAAGAAAACATGTTCAAAGCCTATAAACTTCAACAGAAGTTAACATGAAACTAGAAATACATATAAACCACAGTCTTCCTAATACAGGCAGTTTTTGGAGCATTGTTCCCCATCACCATCAGGAGACTTAACATTTATCAAGAAAATTAAGACTGCCTTCTAGCTGCTGGGCAATAGCATGGACAGTGGAGTAATTTCAGTCCTAATGCCTGAGCATGTATGTTTTCATCCTCAATGAGAGACTTAAATGCTCTCAGCCATGGCTTCTTCTTCTAACTCTTTTCCCCTCTGGCTGAACTTCACAACCAAAGTAAAATTTATCTGCTTAATTTAATACCTGCTTTGCTCAATTCGTTTATCAGTGTTTGGCTGATTTCTTTCCAAGTGACACATACTTGGGCGTAAATATTTTCTAGCCCATGTGTAATATGTAGCCTGAGGTAACTTTCATCAGGGATAGCATTAAGCTATGCGAAATGATAGACTGTTTTCCTTCACATTACCTTCCTCCAGGTAAACTACTCTGTACTTTAGTAACCGGTTTTCCTTGATTTATTTTTGAAGGTTACTCCATATTCCTTCCCACAGTACTTTTCTATGAATTATGCATGCTGTTAAGGTCCAACACCCAGCAAAGGCTGTGGACTATAATTTCTCCTCTTATAATTTACATTATACCATCAGAAATGACTTAAGCTTCTAAATTTTTCATTCAGAAGATACAGCTTGATACTCGCATAGAAGATTTTGGAGCTACCTTATAATATCACAGTTCAGTACTCTTAATTTTGTTTCAAAATTAGTATTTCCATGTTTTAATTACAAACCTTATATACAAACCAAAATATAAACACATAAAACCTACACTCACCGTAAAATATAAAATATCTAAAACATGAACATCACAGCCATACCGTGGACATACTGTGGGTTGGGGTCAAGACCACCACAATAAAGAGAATATCACAGTAAAACGAATCATAATCTTTTTACTGGTGAGGGTCTTGCCTTCAAAAGCACAACAATAAAATGAGGTCTGCCTGTAACCTACTTCTTTTCTATCTGAAGCAATAAGGTGAGCTGAGAATCAAAAAAAGAAGAGCTGCGAATGGAAAAAGAAAAAAGGATAAAAAGAACTTGAATGCTGGAGATGTTTTTATCATCATAAGTTGTCCTATTTTATCAGTCACATCTAAGTACCATCTTGTTAAAGTTTTACCTCCTTTATTTTAGAATGTATCTGTTATGTCCCATGTTTCCCTTTAGTCCATGTAATTTTTCCCTTAGTTCTTAAAATCATAGCTTCAAAGAACAGAAAGACTGCAGAACCCCAGCCTCTGACCAGCAGTGTTAGCATCACCCAGTCCCCACCCTATCCCAGAAACTCTCAGTGGGGACACAACAGTCTGTTGTAGCAGTCCTCCCGAGGATTCTGAGGTGTGCCCATTTGAGAATTCACAAAATTAATTTCAAGAGATCCCTCCAAGGCACTGCCTCGCGCTATCCCTGCTCAGCTTTTACACTTGGCCACTACTTGCTGGGTAACTGCTTGTTACGAGTGTCATCTGGCAACACTGTGCCTCAGTTGCCTTATTCATTGTTTGCTTTCCTCCTAGGCTCCAGCGACCTGGGATGTTGTTAAATGCCAGCTTATTCCTCATATTCCCACAGCATACTCTGTGGTTGCAGCGGTGTTTAATGTCCCACAGGGCAGCCACTGCAGTTTCTGCATTTGCCCCTTAGGTGGAAATTCTGAGGCAAACTTGAAATGGCTCCCTATAAAGCAGTGGCCAACTCAAAAAGTGACCTTTTACTGGTCCACACTCGCTCTTTGTTTTACAATCCCTTCTGTTATCCCCTGATATCACTTCCTAAAGCAAATTGCCTGCATATAGCAGGTGGACGAACTCTAGCCTTGGAAGTAGGCTCTCTTATTTTAAAGATGAAACAACTGGACATCACTAGTGTTCCTGTTTAGGTGAACTTGCCAGAAAGAACTAGGAAGTCCTCTGGAGAGAGGGAAGGGAATTTTATGGTTTTCACTACAAACATTTGGGGTGGCTGTTTTTGCTGTTTTGTTACATCTGTCAAAAACAGTGAGGTTTAAAGTGAGTGCTACATTCTTCAATAAAGCAAACAGAGAAGGGGATATAGTTCCAACTACAACAGTCTTTAGCAATTAATGGAATATTCTGGCAGCTTTCTATAAAAAGAGGTGAATCTTTCCACATTCCAACTGGGAGAAGAGGGTTTTAGTAACTATATTGTACAGGGCACAGTTTGTGACCCATTGGCTCCATGAAGCATAACTTCCATACATCTGGTGTGTGTGTGTGTGTGTGTGTGTGTGTGTGTGTGTTGGGGGGGATGATCCAGCCTTCCCTGTCTCAAAAAAGAAAGTGAATGCACATAAAAATTGAACTTAACTAGGGACAGAAAAAGCTGGTGCAAACCTTGCTATCCACTTAATATCTCACAAAATGATTTCACCTATATTATGTTTTATACCTTAGTTTCTAACATCTATAGAGTGATTGATAATAATAAGCTTCTTGAAAAAGAAAATATTTTTCTTTCCTGAAAATTATTTTGCCCTCAATCATGAATATTGGTTTAAAATTCATGGTTATATTCTGTTCTATAAAGTTATTTTTCAAAACACTTTTTCAGCCCACCTGTAATGCAAATGTTTAAAAATCAACACAGTGAAAACCATTGTTTAAATCTGTAAGATAGTGCCACTAACGTAATATTCAGTTATGATACAGTTTTCTTTTTCATGCTTATATACCTACATTTTAAAAATATACACAGTATCTCTGAAAGAGTCATTATTTTTGTTATTCAATTTTATGAAGACAAAGATAGGGTTTTGGAACAAAGAGTAATTTTACCTAAATAAATTATACATAAATTATGCATTTCTAATAAATACAAATTCTCTCTTTCAATGTTTTTCATGAAAAATATTCCACTTTTTACATGTTCCTTAAATTAGTAGAATTAAAGGATTTGAATTGCAATTTTAAAGTTGCAGGAAATATAATCATGTATGGTTTTAATTAATTTCTTGTTTTTTTAATTATATTCTCTTTTTAGAGGACCTCACAATTAATTTTTAATTCAAGTGATATTCTTTGAAAGCATTACCCAAAGATTATAGAATGTCCTTTCTATGTTATATAGCCATTAAGTAAATCTTTGAATTTTAACTGAGCCTCTACCAACAAAAAAGTTAGGAATTGCTACTGACATTTAGAAGATAGATGAGGCAAGTTGTAGAAGGCTTTATGCAGATAGGATTAAAAAATGACTTTTTCATTTCCCAGGCTAGAGAAATTCCCTTCAAGTCCAAGTAGACATGTCAGTATGACTCATTTATATTTTATAAAAGTCAAAGAAGTCAACTGACACAGACGTCAATTATACACATACACACACACACACACATGTGTAAATATGTTTCCCTTATGAGTTACAAAAATCTATTTATGCAAGTTTATTTCTATTAACTACACAAAGTCTAGTTCCTTTGTGGCCACAGGCATTACAAAGTGAATCCTGTCATTTCAACAAACATCATAAAGTTGCTTTAACAGTTTCATTAGAGATGTAGGTTTGGTACATCTTTACAGTGGATACTGCTACTGAGCTATTAAAAAGTGGGGGGGGGGGACCCTTGACTCATGCAGCAACCTGAATGAATTTTAAATGCATTTTGCTAAGTGAAAGAAATGAAATCCAAAATCCTATATACTGTATAATTCCATTCACGTGACAGTCAACAAAATGTTCAGCTCTAGGAAAGGTAAATAGATTCAGATCGGTGGTTGTCACAGGTTGGTTGTGGGAGGAAGGGTTGTCTACATAGTGCTTATACAAGGGGGATTTCAGGGTGTGAAACTGTTCTGAATGCTACTTTGATGATTGCTACATAACCCCATGCATTTCTACACCACAAGGAATGAGCTTAACCACATATAAAGTTTTCTATTTTAACAGCTTTATTGATATATAACTAGTAGACAAAGAAGTGCACATATTTAATGTATATAATTTGATGAGTTTGGACATATGCCCATGATACCATCACCACAATGAAGGTAATAGACCTATCATTCACCTCTCAATTTTTAAGAAATCAGCCTGGTATCAGGGGATCTCAGAATGAAATGCAGATGGTGACACATGACTCTAAATATGTACTGTAAGCAGAATTCTAAATTGGCCCCTAGATTTCCTACCCTAATCCCCAGAACTGTGAATGTGATGAGATTTCACACCCAGGACTATGTTATGTTACCTATCAAATGGGATTTTTCAGACACAATTAAAATCACTAATCAATTGCCTTTCAGTTAATCAAAACAGAGATTTTCCAGATGGATCTAATCTAATCACATAAACCATTTAAAAGCAGGGAGTTTTCTCCAGCTGGCAACAAAAGTCAGATTCTAAACAGAAGGACCCACTGCTGACTTTGAAGGTCATCGCTGGCTTTGAAGTTTGAGGGAGCTATGTGCGAGGACCAAAGAGTGACTCCTAGTAGCTGAGAGTGACCTCAGCTGACAACCAACAAGGAAATGAAGACTCTCTTACAGCTGCAAGGAACTGGTATCTACTAACCACCGGAATGAGCCTGGAAACAGGTTGTACCACAGAGCCCAGCACAGCCGCCATCTTGGTATCTGCTTTGTGAGATGCTCAGCAAATAGCCCAGGGACCCACCTGGACTTCTGACTTAGCCAACTGTGAGATGATAAATGGATATGCTTTTCAACCATTAGGTTGTGGTAAATTAACACAGTGACAGAAAACTAATCCACCGCACTACAAATGTATGGCACATCCTCACTAGAGAGGGTGGGAAAAACTAAGCTGGCCTACATAACTTTGGAAAACGGTGTTCTGACTGGATATTGAAGATTAAAGACAAAGAACTGCACATAAACATTATACTCAAATGGGTACTTGGTTTCTCGCAGGAGTACAGGCTGGCAATTCTGAAAGTACTTGATATGCATAGTAGGATTAAACAAGTAAGTAAATAATTAGTGCATCATGGGAGCCAGGTTTCTCACTACCCCAGAAAGCCGTTACTTACAAAAAAAGCATGGGGGAAGCCTACACTGTGGATTCAAGTATAGATATAAATATAAGCTCATGTTTCCGGCACGGAAATAAAAAGATGTTTATGTGTGCATACATTAGTAAGTCAACATTTCCTAGCTCTGCTCGCTGCATGAGCCTAGAATCAGTGACACCCCAGTAGCAGCAATGAACATACCTCGTGCCCAAATCTTAATTTCTAAATACCATTTTCCAATAAAGGGAACTGGGGCTCTTTGGAGAAATGGTTCATTTTAAACTGGGGCAGGAAATAAGTACAATGAGCCCAGAAAATCTTATAATGCCAGGAAAAAGGAACTACTCAAAAAAAAAAAGGAATATATATATTTTTTTTAAAGGAGAGAAAGAAAGAAAGAAGGGAGAATATCATAAGGAATGGGAATAAACTGAAAGATCTCATAATGGCCAAAACTGGAAAACTTCAGCAGTAAAATTATTATTGGACTAAAACTCAAATAAAAAATGAATATTCGTGAGTCTGTATTGATATTAACAAATGATTGAATAAATAAATAAGTGGGGAGAAACAAAGAACCTCCCCCCTGAGGAGAATTTCAGACAATAAATGCAGAAGAAATGAGGGAAATGGAAGATCATCCTTAGAACATCACAGTAATAATTACCACAGATGAAGATCCATGAAGAATGCTAAAAGTAGTACATAGAACTTCTAGAAGAAACAGAGTGCCTGCACGACCTCCAAGCATTTCCAACAACATATTTACTAGCTATAGGAGTGGGCTTACTAAACCCACCAAATCTTTGGTGCTATCCCCCGTCAAGGAGCTACATCCTGATCATGTTCCCTGTGCCTGTGGGATGGACTTAGTGAATGGCTAAGAGATTATGGAAGGGGAGAAAACAGTAAGCTTGTAGTGGAGTAAACTGGCAGGTACCACTTTAACCTGGTGATGGAGGTAATGTGATAGGTTTCTCTCACACTGATCTCAAAGACTCTGGCTTCAATTTTCAGAGACCTATCCTTTAATGAAAACAAACTAAAGAAGACTATTCTGGCTATCCCACTTTTTGAGCTACTTATCCTGCAGGTTAATTTTCTGTGTTCACTTGACAAGGCTAAGGGATGCCCAGAGAGCTGGAAAAACACAATTTCTGGCTGTTTCTGTGAGTGCGTTTCAATGGAGTCAGTAGACTGAATAAAGAGGTCAGCCCTCATCAATGTGCATAGGCATCGTCCAATCTGATGAGGGCCCGAATGGAACAAAAAGGCAAAAGAAGGGCCAATTTTCTCTCTTCTTCTACCTTCGAACATCATAGCTCCTGGCCTTTGAACTCCATTTGTGTTCAAACTTACACCATTGGTGCCCCTGGTCCTCAGGCCTTCAGACTCACTGAATTATATTAATACCACGACTTTCCTGGTCTCCAGCTTTCAGAAGACTGACTGTGGAACTTCCTAGCCTCCATAACAGTGTGAGCCAATTCCTGTAATACATCTCCTCTTATATATGTCTATACATATCCTATTGGTTTTGTTTCTCTGGAGAACCCTGACTATACCTCTTTTCACATACCACCTTGCATTGTCTTCATTTTCATACACCCATATCAATTTAGATCCTGATTTAGAGCCTAAGTCCGTGAAACCACAGACAGCTTGCTTGCAATTACTGTGGAAACATGGGTATGTGTATGGGCATACTTTCTTCTGAAGAGATATTTCATTCCATCTCAGTCCAGGCATCAAACCCCTCAAAATGTTTTTTTAAAAATAGTCTTGAGGCTAGTCTTTTTTTTTCTTTTTCTTTACTAATCTCTGTAGACAACCTAGTGTTTTCTGTAAAGAAAATACTTGATGCTTATGTGGAATAAATGACTAAATAAATGAAAGCTACAAAGTAGTTAAATTACTTGGCCTTTTGCTGAAAATAATGATTCTATATGGATTTGAGAAATAAATGATTCTCCAAATTTGAGCTTTCAGTTAAGCCACAGGAACAGTAGCTACCATCATTTACAGGGAATTAATTCACTGTTCAACATAGAATTTTCGTATACATAGTTTTATCTTCATAAATAGAGTATCCATGTGCCCTGGTTTATACCTGCTGTCCCAGAATATTGTTTCATCCTGTCTGGCTTGACATCTGTCCTAGATTTTTCACATTTTAATGAGGTATTGTTTTAATATTTGCACTCACACAGCCTAAGCTGGATTTGAGAGGGCTGCACTGTGTCCTTTCAGCTTCTGCCAGAGCCTGCAAATGAAATGTCTGAGTCACAGGTGCAAGAAAATGGAGCGCTGACTGAAATATGTGCTGAAATCTGCAAGAGAACTAGCTGTAACCTCTCTTTTCCAAGCACTTCACAGACATGAGGTAATTAACACCTCTTTCTCGAGGACAGCATGCAGGGCCCACGCTGATAAAATTAAGTGTTCTGTGACAGGAGCAGCTAGGGATAATGACCCCATCAGGTCCTGGGCCCATGATGAAAGGAGAGTAGGACAGTCTGTTCCTGCTGGTCACTTGGTGTACCAGACAGCTGTGCCATGATCTGTGCTGGGGGTGTGGGGGGCGCAAAAGGCCACTAGGCAGATAGGGGGCAGTGGGGAGCATGGGGAATGAAGTTAGATGATTACAAATTAGGTGTCAGTGTGCAAAGACATAATAGTCCGGTATTCTCGCTGCAGAGGTTTTGTTATGCATTGTGTGTGTAAACCTCTTTTATTTTATTTGTGTTTGTACTGCTTTGTTGTTTTGTTTTGAAATAAATCTTTGGCACCAATGAGCTCAAATATACATGTTAAATTTTTTAAATCATGAAACTTGATGTTGAGTGCATAGTGTCTAGATCTCACTAACCACTGGAGAACCAGAAGACATTAATTTGCTGAAGAAGCATCAGCGTCTATAGTAAAGCCAGTTGCTATTTTCAGAAGACAGAGCCCAAAGTCACCAATCCTCATTCAGATGCTGAAAGTACTGGTCTTTTTGTTTAAATTGACTGGCCCCCTGAATTAATTTTGTTTAGGTTGATTCCAACTACTGTATGTGCGTATAAAAAATGAAATGGTTGCTGTTACTAAGTTAGCTTCCTTTGCAAAGTAATAATAATAATTATTATTATTATTATTTTAACAACAGCTACTACTCATAAGTTAAATGATATCATTTTATATCAAGGTTATCACATGTTTTATTTTTTCCCTTTTTTTAATTTTATTTTTCAGTTACAGTTGACATTCAATATTATTTTATATTAGATTCAGAAGTATAGCATAGTGGTTAGACATTTACATAGTTTATTTGGTGATACTGCTAATTAGTCTAGTCTAATACCAGACATTCACAATACATCGTTATTACAATATTATTGACTATATTTTCTATGCTGCATTTTACGTCCCTGTGACTATTTTGTAACTACCAGTTTGTATTTCTTAATCCCTTCAACTTTTTCACCTACCTCCCCATCCCACTCCCCTCTGTTTAAACAAATCATCAGTTTGCTCTATGTATCTATGAGTCTGTTTCTGTTTTGTTTGTTCATTTCTTTTGTTCTTTAGATTCCAAATATAAGTGAGATCATATGGTATTTGTCTTTCTCCATCTGATTTATTTCACTTGGCATACGTAATACCCTCTAGGTTCATCCATATTGTTGCAAGTGGTAATTTTTCATTCTTTTTTATGGTCAAGTACTATTCCATTGCATATATGTCCCAATCTTCTTTATCCAATTGTCTTTTCATGGGCACTTAGGTTGCTCCCATACCTTAGTGATAAGGCTATCATATTTTTTTAATTAAAAAAAAAATTTTGTTAATACGTTTCAGTAAGTGTCCTGATATTCCATGCAGTTACTGAAGCCAAATTTAAGCTTTGGATATTTCATTTAGTAGAGTGTAAAACAGCTGTTGTCATTGTAAGTGCTATTTTAAAGTCAGTAAAATTCTATTTTAAAGAAAATGTTATTTGATTTTGCAGCAATAATTCAAATGGAAATTTTGGTGGAACATTGCACCTCAGTAAAAGCCATAGTCTTAATATGAAATCTGTAGGTTAGAAATGTATTTCAGTTTGGCATTTATCACATATCAGCCAGGATTTGGAAGGTCAGGGGCTTCAGCCAAGTCTAAGAAACAGCATTTAGTGAGAATTTATGATATAAAGAACCACATACCATATGTAAGAAACACTGATATTGTTCTCAACTGCTTCAACTACTTAGAATACAAAAGGGGGGGGGACAATTAAATAATACAGAAATCCTTAACACATAGGTTCAAAATATCAAAATCTAAATGAAGGAATCCAGAACAATGATATACTGAATAGCATAGTGCTGATTGGAAAAGGCTTTAAGAAAGGTTACTGTTTGGAAAAAGTTTGAACCACACTGTGAAAAAGGAGGAAGTGGGTGTTCATTCCAGAGAGCTGGGCTAGAACACATAAGGTTTGGTGGGTAACTGTGTGTAGATGCCAAATGCAAAACCAGCACAACTATGGGAACCCAAAGGTTCCTAATAGCCAGAAGGTCAGGAGCTACGGTCACTAAGCAGCATGCTAGATTTTAAAGGTCGTATCGGAAATGCCAGACAAAATGCAAATGTTACATCTTTTTAAACATAAAAAGAAAAAGATGTAATAAAATTTGCCTACATTTCAGAATATCCATTTGGCAGCCATTTATTCATTCATACATTCAACATTCAGTGAATTCCACTGAATGTGTACAATGTATCAGGTACTGCCTTATACCACATGAGAAGAAAACAATGAAGAAAACAAAATCCCTGTCCTCACGGAGAACTAGTAGAGAAAACAAACAATACTTTATGTAAATTGTAGGTAATAATACAATATAGAAATACAATGAAGAAAAATGAGGCAAGGTATGGGGATTTGAGCAATGGGGTACAACTTCAAATAAGGTGACCAGGGAAATAGACTAATTGCTTACATGTTCACTTTATATATAACACATTTAATACTCACATCAATTTTATAAGGTAGGCATGCTATTATTTTTCTCATTTTACAGACACAGAAACAGACATACAAGGTGGCTCAAAAACTTGTCCAAGAGCACACAGCTAGAAAATGACATCGTTATTTCAAAGTCAGACTGTGTGGCTAGAGTCCATTTTGCTAATCATCATGTTAATACTGCTTCACGACTTTGAGGAGGTGACTTTGAGCTGAGACCTCAATTAAGCAAAGGAGTCAGCCATGTGACCATCTGAACAAAGACAACAGCAGGTGCAAAAGCCCTGACCAAGGGTACGCTTGGCATGTTCAAAAACAGCAAAATTGCCCAGGGTGGCTGAAGTTGAGTTAGTAGGAAGGAAATTGAAAAGAAAATGAAGTCAGGTCATGAAGATAGTGTGGTCCATTGAAAGGAGAGTACACAGTAGAGGTCTAAGTGTAGAATCAGAAAGATCAATTAGCTTAACACCATCCAGGTGACAAGTGATGTTGGCTTGCATTCAGGTGTTGATGACGGTGATGGCCTTTTTGACTGTCGACTTGGCTAGGCTATAGTCTCCAGTTATTCAATTAAACATGAATCTAGGTGAAGGCATTTCTATAGATGTGATTAAAGTCCCTAATCTGTTAAATTTACATAAAGGAGAGAAACCTAGACCAGCTGGGTGTAATCAGTTCAAGGGTTCTAAGAGTAGGCCTGAAGCTTTCCCAAAAAGAAAAAATTTCCCCCATGGACAGCTGCTTCTGTTCTTCCTAAAAGCCTGCCGTATAGGTTTCCAACTTGCCTATTCAGTCCCCACAGTAATATAAACCAATTCCTTGCAATAAATCTCTGAATACATAGCTCCTACTATGTGATAAAAGGGGAGACATTGGTCAGATTCAGAATATATGCTGAAGGTAGCATTAAATATTGGATATAGTATGGGAGAAACACAGAAGTGTACTGTTTTTCAACAATACCACACTTTAATTCTCTCATTGGTGCTGTCAGAAAACAATGGAGTAATCAATTTTTTTAAATCTCTTTTGGCACTGTCTTCACATACCCTCCTGTCTTTGGGCAAAAATATCAACAACAAGAACACACCAGCTGTTCTGTTGCATATTTGGAGCTGTTCAAAATTCCTAAGTCTGTTCAAAACACCCAAGTCTTTAAATTAATATGAAGGGTTCATTTACAGAAATGACATTCAGAGTTCTTCCCTCCAAGTAAAGAGACCCTATGCTGAGAAACTTAACAGATGTAACAGAAAACAAAATAAATATCCTCAATTGGTACAGCAGTTAAGTAAGATTTGGTCCATTCACACAATGAAATATTATCAAGCCATTAGACAATAATGTTTGACAGAATAATTAAATAATAAGATAAAATAACTATAATATTTTGCCATTACGGCTGATTTAATATATTTGGGGCAGTTATTCAGAATTCAAACTTTTATATAAATAGAGCTGGATTTAAATCCTGGGTTAACCATATGTTACAAGTGTATCCTTATCATTTTGTTTAAACTTTCTGAGCCTTCATTTTCACTTCTCTAGATTAATATTGTGAATCAAAGGTCTGAAAGTGCTCCACAGGCAATAATCAGTATAGAATAAATCTAGTTATCCTTTGTGATAACTAGGATATCATTATGTATTTGATATATATGAGGTCTGACAATTAAGTTCGAGAACTCATCCTAGGAAAAGTGCTCTGTACCACATTGCTTAATATCACTAAGGTCACCTTCGAAGTACTCCCATTGGGAAAATATGCACCAATGGCAGCACCTAGTTCACCCTTCAAAGCAATTTTGGAACTCTTTTTCTAGAATGGCCTTCAGAGCCGTCGTTGTATTACCCTTGATGTCCTGAATGTCATCAGAAAGCAACAACAACAACAGCAACAACAAAACCTGCTTCTGGGTAGTGAACTCATGATGCAGCACATACACAATATATTGTAGAGTTGTACACCTGGAACTGATGTAATTTTACTAACCAATGCCACCCCAATAAATTTAATTTTTTAAAAACGTCTTCCTTTCAACATTTCCTTTATCTTCAGGTAAAGAAAAAAGTCACTGGGGGTCAGATCAGGTGAGTGGGGAGGGTGTTCCAATACAGTTCTTTGTTAACTGGCTAAAAATTCCCTCACAGACAGTGCCATGTGAGCTGGTGCCTCATCATGATGCAAGAGCCATGAGTTGTTGGTAAGTTCAGGTCATTTTTGTTCAACTTTATCATGCTGCCTTTGGGGCACTTCTAAATAGTCAACTTGGTTGACTATTTGTCCATTTGGTTCAAATTCATAAAGAACAATCCCTGTGATATCAAAAAAGGTTAGCAACATCATTTTGGCTCTTGATTTGAACTAATAAAACTTTTTTTGTCGTGGAGAATTGGCTGGCTGTCATTGTGCATTTCGATGCCTTGTTTCAGAATCACATTGGTACGCCCGTGTTTCATCACCAATAACACAGCCCAAAGCATCATCTTGCCTCTCCAAAAGGTCTTGGCAAACTTGGACTCTCCTTTGCTTTTTGTTCATTGGTGAGCTCCTCAGGACCATTTTTGCACACACCTTTCTCATGCCAAGATTTTCAGTTAAGATTTTCCTGTTTTTCTATCAATGTTCACTTGGTCTGCTATGCTTCTCACAGTCAGCTGATGATTTTGATGCACAATTCAAAACATTTTTGCAATGTTTTCTTCATTGCTGCTTGTTACTGGATGCCCTGGCCTCTTTTTAATAGTGACACTTTCTCTCCCCTCAGAACAGTTAATCCATTTGTACACTGCCATTTTCTTCATGGCATTATCCCCATCAACTTGGACTAACATGTTCCTGATTTCACATCCACTCCTGCCAAGTTTAACAAGAAATTTAATGTTTGTGGCATTGCTCTAATTCAAGCTCCAACGTTCTCACAATGGCACAAAAAACATGCAACCGAAATAATGAATGCCACTCAGTAAGACACTGCCACATGTCAGCAGGAACACAGCTGTGAGACACTGATATACCAACGTTATGAAACCTTACCAAGTTGTATAGTGCTGTCAACATAAGCACAAGATGGCGAGTTTGCGAACTTAGTGGTCAGACCTCATATATTTGTGTGCGCATATATGTGAAAAATGAACCCTACATTATATATAATATAGTTAACATAAATATATACACAGAGAGCAAGGTGTATATGCATTATTAATTAAATTAAAAACACACAAAAGTGTTTTCATTTTATACTGAATACCAAATGTGAGACTCTGGCTGGGTTCATGAGTTCATTGCATTCAATCAATAAACATTTACTAAGTACCTATATGGTCCAGGCACAAAATGCTAAATACAGGGGAAAGAGCAACAAATATAATTTTGTTTTACTGTTTTGTTTACTTTCTAAGCTTTCTATAACAAATTTGAATTACTTTTTAAATATATATAAATTATTTCTAAGTACAATGTAACTTCCCAGTTATTCTAAAAGAATATTTAATGAGTTCTCTCTAGCAGTGAGTGTACAGGAAGGAAACACCAAAAATAAAATCA
>PVKE010040460.1:0-14590 GCA_004027555.1 Craseonycteris thonglongyai
GGCCCCGGCCCGTGCGGACCCACATGCTGAACTGGGGAGTTCCCCCAGTTCAGTTCTCTCTCTGTCTCTGTATCTCTCTCTCTTTCACTCTCTGTCAAAAACAATTAAAAAAAAAATTTAAAAACTGGTGTTTGGTATTTGAAACCATTTCCTCACTGCAGACGTGACCTCTTCATCACCGGTTAACCGCCTTACCAGCATCATACTGTAATCACATCAACACACTGGTCACTATAAACGGCTTGCATTTTTCTGTGAATTTCAGTTGGAGGAATTTTTCTGTTAAGAATTTAATTTAAAAAGTAATAATTTAATAACAGCACGCTGTTTGAACTGAAGGTCTGAACACTTCCATTTCGATGTGCAGTGGGTGAAAAATGTAAGCATCTGTGTGTGCAAGGTCAGGAGTGCTGGAGAGGAGATAGCATGTGACTACAAAGAACCCATTATCTCCAGATATGTCTAATGTAACGATCACAGTGGAGGCAACATGTACCAGCTCATCCTCTTAATGACTAAATGACATTGATTATCTTGTGCTATTCATACATCTTTTTTGAGGGAGTGTGTTCAAGTTATTTGTGCTTTTATCCATCAAATTATTTGTTTTCTTACTGAGTTGTGATAGTTTATTATATATTCTGCATATCAGTTCCTTATCCAATACGAAGGGCTCTGCAAATGTGTTCTTTCTGTCTGTGACTTGACTTTCCGTTCTCAACTCTTTTGAAGAGATGTTTTTAGTCATGCAGTCCATTTATTTGTGTAACTCCATTTATTGGTATTTGATTTCTCTCATTAACATTTCAGTTTTCAACACACAAGTCTTGCAGTCTTTTATTAGATTTATCCCTAAGTACTCCCTCCCTCCCCCTCCCTTCCTCCCTCCCTCTCTTCCTTCCCTCCCCTGACATCACTGTCCTATGGTGCCCACACTGTCCACTGACATTTGGTCACTTCACCTTCTGCATTAACATGTATTATATTTCAAATTTGTTGAAAAGGCAGCACTTTCAAAGAATGTGCTCAGGGAGCCACCCCCACCTGTGACCTCACTGCCACCTTCCTCTCATCATGGCCCTGCAGGCTTTGCTCTCAGCCAGCACTCATGCAGTTCCTTCAGCCCCAAAAGCCCTGCCTGGCCTGACCACTCCAGTCCACTGCCTTCCTTCTAACTAAAAATGCTTTCTTTTGGGGGAGCCGGGATGGCTCAGTGGGTTAAGCGCTCACTTTGCAGCGCCAGGGACGGAGGATCGAATCCTGGCCCCGGCCCGGCCCGTGCAGAACCATATGCTGAACTGGGAGCTCCCCTGGTTCAGTTCTCTCTCTGTATCTGTATCTCTCTCTCTCTCTCTCTCTCTCTCTCTCTCTCTCTCTCTCTCTCTCTGTCAAAAATAAATAAATAAAAATGTATTAAAAAAAAAAAAATGCTTTCTTTCCCATCCTACCTCCCAGACCTGGAACCCCTACTTATCCACCAGGACTGACCTCTAAAGTCACCCCAGATGGGATAGCTCTCCAGCCTGCGGGGCAGAACACAGCCCCCCACTTCCTTTCTTGTGTAAACAGTGTTTGTTTCCTCATCTGCCTCCTCTGCCAGAGGGAGGGCAGGGCCCCCATCCAGTTCACCTTTCTCTGCAGAGGGCTCTGTGGTTTGGAAAGGGGGCCTAGGCTATGGCTCACCCTTCAGGCCTCAGATGAGCCCCTCTCTGTCCTCCCCAGGCTGAACTGATGAGTAGCCTCATTGAGTACTGTATCGAGTTGAACCAGGCTGGGGAGCCCGATGTTCCCCAGGAGAGCCTGTCTGGCCCCTCCTCAGCCCCCAGCTCCGCACCACCATCCACTCAGCGCCCCCAGCTGCGGAGGCAAGGCAGTGTGGTATCCAACCGGATCCAGCACCTCTCCACCATCGACTACGTGGAGGAGGGTGAGCGACCCCTTTGTGGTATGACTGTTGGTGTTGACCTTGATCACCTGGCTTGAAATGTTTAGCTTCTAAGAATTCTTACCTTATTGAGGCTCACCTTCAGCCAGTTATGTGTGTTGTAGGTATTTTGTTTCTTTGGTCTTTTCTTGAACAGGTTTTAGCAAAAGTTCTCAGACACCACAGCTGGTGCAGCATCAAACACAAACCCTGATTTGCCTCTGATTTTGGGGGCTGGTGACATGCCCCACCCATCCATCCTGTCACTGGTGGAAGAGTGGGGTGGGGGGGGCAGAGGCCAGAAATTGGCTGGTGTGAAGAGGAGAGCTCAGCAGGAACCCAGGCTTCCTGGGGCCTGGGCCCCCTTCTGGGAAGCCCTCTCCTTAGTGGATCCTTTTATTTCCCAACAGGTGAGCAGATCAAGCGGGTGAAACCAAAGCGCACCACGTCCTTCTTCAGCCGGCAGCTCTCCATGGGCCAGGGGAGCTATACCGTGGTGCAGCCCACCGAGAGCCTGGAGCAGAGCTGAGGGTGGCAGTGCCAGGCTGGAGGAGGGCACGGGGAGGCCCAGGCCTATCCCAGCACTGTTCTCCCTGAGGGGCAGGGCCAGCCTATGGCCCTGGAGTTGGGGAGAAGGGCTACCTTGGAGCATGGAGAAGTGGCTTCTGTGCCTGGGCAGTGCAGAGCTGGCTGGGGGCTCCCACAGGATTCCTCTCAGCCAACCTGCCTTTCCTCTGGACTCTGGGCCTCACTGCCATCTCAGGATATGATCAGGCCCCAGCCACCTCCTCCCACCCAGGGACTCACCATTGTGCCCCTCAAGATGGACAATGTTTCAGCTTTGAAGCCCCTGGTGGCAGCTCCAGTGGCAGGTGGCCAAGGACTAGGTCTCAGGACCTGAGGGTCAAGTGTGTGTCTTTGATTTTTTTCCCTGGACTTCGGTGACCACATACCTGCATTCCAACCATTCTGCTAGGCTGGGCCGTCCCTGTAGGGGCTGGAGGGGGCCACCCTGGGTTGGACCCTGGCAGGCCCCGCATCCATGCCCTCCCTTGCTGAATGAACTGGAGCGGCAGGCAGGGCTCAGCTCGGGGTACCTGCTCCTCTCAGTCAAGCCTCTTGGCAGGAGACACTGACAAATGCTTTTTTTCTAGCTTTTGGTGATGTCACTGTGCTAGGAGGTGACTGTTCTGGGGACCAATAAGCCCACCAGCCCCACACTTCACACTTTGAGAAACTCCTAAACCCCACTGGGCTTCAGGTTTTAGTTTTGATCTCTTTTCATCTGCTTTGGTTCTGTGAATACTCCCACAACCTCTGAGCTGCTGGCACTCCATCAGAAGCAGCCTAGTGTTTTCCATCTGGCCTGATTCTAGGGGGGTTCCCATGTGCAGAAGTCCCACAACCCCAGACTCTTGAGGAGGAGGGTGAATTACAGAGGGTGGGTGGGGTGCTGGGCGTGGCTGGGCCTAGAGAGGAGGCCCTCCCCAGCCCTTCGGCTCCTCTGAGGAGGTGGAAGGAGGGCTTTCTTTGAGCTTCCTGGGACTTCCGATAGGGAAAGGCAGGACTAGCTGAGCACAGGACCTACTTTTTCTCCCCTTGAGTGGGGGTGGGGACCCTGGGAGAGGAAATGTGAACCCCCTTCCAGGTGCCAGAGCCCACACACCTCTGGTGACATTTGAACACTCCAGGTGTTTTAAGATGGGCTTGCTTTCTGGCAGTAGGGACTTTGTTATTTGTCCTAATAAATAGGTATCCTCAGCCTTTTGGAATGTCCCAGACAGAGGACATCTTATCTTCCCTCCCAGCTGGACCTCACTGGCTGCCCAGCTTGTCTGGCTCCCAGCCCTCCAGCTCTATTCCATTCAGTGTTTTGATGTCAGGTGAATTCTTATCTGGTGGGGCGTGGTGGGTGTGTTTGTATACACAAAGTACTTGTTTTTACTCTTTAGTCTTCTGTTTTCTAAGCATCTGTTGTGCCTTAACCTTTCCTGCCTGCCCTTTGGGACAAAGCATTTTACTAAAAGCCCTTTGAGTTTTCTCATTCTTTTGTTACCATGTGACTTAATAAAATCAGTTTCCAGCAAGCTTTGGGGTGGCTTATGATATGAACTGACAGTGTGTTAATTATAGGCTGTATGTTGGCTTTTTATTAACTACCAGTGGTACTCTCAAGCTAAATGTGGTGGAGAACTCAGGGTGAAGTTTTCCAGTCTTGATGGTCGGTCAGGGTAAGAAGGTCCAGAAGAGGTTTGAGGGTTCATGATGGGATCCAAGGTGGGAGCTCTACAGGGAGGCAGGGGAACAAGGAGCATCCAGGTTCCTTCCCAAACCTGGGGGATGGGGCCCAGGACACAGTGCCTGGGGAGTGGGGGGTGGGAGGGACTGAGGAGGTTTCAGCTATTCTCATGCCTACCCTGAGGGCTCCACATGCCCTGGGCCTGGCCAGGAGGCATTTTATTACCCACAGATCCAGTTGGGTAGAGACAGCATCAGGCTGCCCTCCAGCAGGAAGCTGCACAGCCATGATAACTGCAGGCTATGGCCCTGAGAGGTGAGCACTGTTTGGGGGCTGGGGTTCACAATGAACACTTCCAGGAGCTGGAAGGAGAAAGCCACATGTCCCCACAGCAACCATGTCCTGGGATTAGGGCCTCTCTCAGGCATCTATGACTGAGTGGTACCTTGTCTTCTGTGGGGTCCTCCACCTCGCGAGGACAGTGACACCATGATTGTGGACCTGAGGCACTCACTTTGAGCCTCCACTTCTTGACCTTTAAGATGGGAATAATAGTACCTACCTCACAGAGATGTTGGGGTGCTTTACGGTCTGGAGTTGACTAGCCATATGATAGGTATTAGCTGTTTTCATCATCTCTAATAAGAACCCTGTGTCCAGAAAGCTGGGAGGGCAAATGGGGTCGGCCTGAGAGGCCAGGGCCTGCTGATCCTGCTGAGGGCAGACACCCCGCTGTGGTGAGTAAGGAAGAACCAACAGCCGGGGCCCTTCCTCTACCCAGGCCCCAGCTTTCCTTGCTGCCTGTGCTGGTTTCCTGTGGCTGCTGTAACTAACGACCACAACCTTGGTGGCTTAAAATAGGACATATTATCTCTCAGTTCTGGAGGTCCAAGTCTGAAACCAGGCTGAGATCTTGGTGTCAGCAGGGCTGCATTCTATTCCCTAAGGGAGAATTTGTTTCTTTTTCCAGCTTCTGGAGGTCACCTGTCTCCTGGGTTCCTTGGCTCCTGATCCCTTCCACATCCTCAAAGCCAGTGAAGGCGAGTGGGGTTCTCACCGCAACCACCCTGACCTTCCCTCCTCACATCTCTCTTGTGCCTTCCATTTCCATTTTTAAGGACCCTTTGTGATTACACTGGGCCAAGATGGATACTCCAGATAATCTCCCTATAAAGTCAGCTGATTAGCGACTTTAGTTCCCCTTTGCCACTGACCTAGGAAACTCCTTTGTGTTTCCCCATCTTCTGGTGTTTTGCTGGCAGTCTATGTCTTCCTTGGCTTGCAGTGGCCTAAACCCAGTCTCTGCCTTTGTCGTAATGTGGCTTCTCCCTGTGTGTCCTCTTATGACCTTATTCTCATAAGGACCCCAGTCATATTGGGTCCCACTCCCACCCCCTGCTGCACCTCATCCTAACTAACTACACCAGCAATGACCTATTTCCAGGTAAAGTCACATTCTGAGGCACAGGGTTAGGGCAACATATCTTTGGTGGGGGTGGAGGGGTGGACACAATTCAGCCCATAATACTACCCCAATGGTTTACTGTCTTAGTTCTTCTTTGGGGCTATTTTTTTAATATATTTTTATTTATTTTGACAAAGGAGAGAGAGAGAGAGAGAGAGCGATACAGAGACAGAGAGAGAACTGAACTAGGGGAGCTCCCAATTCAGCATATGGTTCCGCACGGGCCGGGGCTGGGACTCGATCCTCGGTCCCTGGCGCTGCAAAGTGAGCGCCCAACCCACTGAGCCACCCCGCTTCCCCTTTGGGGCTATTTTAATGCATCAAAGGTTGTTTGAAAATACCAGCTGTCCTTGGGCTGCATGGAGAAGCAGGAGTGGCTGTCCCCACCAGCCTGGCTCCAGAGGCCCCCAGACCAGAGGCCCTGCTGAGACTGCCCATAGCAGTCAGTGCAATGGGACAGGCTCTTCACAGCCCTCCAGACACCCCTAATTCTCCAGGTAGCAGAGGTTCCTGGAAATCAAAACAGGTATTCCTGTTGTGCTGTCTGAGGCTGCGGCATTTCTGGGTTATTCTCCACCACTTGCAGCATCTGGGAGCCACCTGGCACTTTCTCCCTGTCCAAATCAGCCCTACATTTTGGAGAAAGCAGGCAGATTAACCAACATCACCCAGAACAGAGAGCAGGCGTGAGCCTGAGTCAGGACTTCAATTTAAAACCGGTTTGGTGCCCCATGGTCGCTGTTTTTCCCGCCCCAGCGACTGACAATTGAGGGTGGGAGAGGAGCCGGCCCTAGTTACTGTCTGCGAGATGCTGGTCCGGCCACGGCCGGCAGGGGGCAGCTGAGCCTGCCCGGTCCTCCAGTTCAGCAGCAGCAGCAGCAGAGAGTTGGTACCGCCCATCCGGATCTCAGGAGACGGAAACCAGGACAGAACCTGGGGGGCCTCGGGTCTGGCGCTACATGCCCATTACCTCGCAGAAGGGGCGCTCTGACCACCACCACCGTGATGGGAGGCTCCCAGGCTTCCAAGAGTACCAAACACAGGGGTTCTCGCTAGGTTCCCCATTTGGTGATGTCACCCATATTTTCCAAAGATCAGGATTCATGTCCTGAAAACAGATTCTGCTTTGGAATTTTTTTGTTCTCTTGTGATAGAACTGAGTCCAAATATTTAAAACTAGGGTTATTTGGTGGAATCCAGGAGGTGGGTGTGCACACCAATGGGACTAGCCATCTCCCTCCTGTGCCCACAGGAGCTGAGTGTCCCAGGTCCCTCCCACTTACCAGCTGTCCTGGTCCCTCTTTCAGTACCTCCCTCCCCCACACATACTGAGCCCTTCAGCTATTTTAAACTAGTTGTCATAAGTATAACTTGCAAAAGAGAAATAGTCCCAGCTCTTTCCTAGGACTTCTGTGTTCCTTGGCATTTGGTGGAGGAGGGAGTGGTGACCGCTGACACTGAGCCAGTGAGAGCACAGGTCTCCTTCATAGCTTCAAGGTCAGCAGTCTCCAGGGGCCAGTGGAACCACTCAGGGTTTCCGCTTTGCCCACAAAAGCCCTGGCACCATGCATACCTCACCGATGTCACTCAGGTGGGTCAACAGGAATCAGAGCAAAAGAGTAGAGGTTCAAAGACAGTCTGAGTCACCGGTGCTCCAGTGGGATCACTGGAGGACAAGGCTCAGACCTGAGGAGTGACCATAGGCAGGGACCCAGCAGAAGTGAGGGGATCTGGCAGTGGGGGCTACAGGTGGGCCCTGGAGAAAGAAGGCAGAGGATTGCTTGGGTATTCTGCAAACCTAGGGGTAGATGTTGGGGTATCCCCACTGGCCCAGCTTCCTGCCCAGAGGGGCTGTTGCCAGGATTCCTGGTGGGCGGGGCTTAGGGAGAGGCTGACAAGGTGGGCACAGGCCAAAGGGTGGGGTCAGTGAAGGCTGGGACTTGATTAGTCAGCACCCTTGTCACCAAGGAGGTCTGAAGGCCACTGGAGGAGCACAGCAGTGGCAGAGGAGGCAAAGCTTGGGGAACCAGGTCCCTCATTCCACAGGCCTTCCTTCTCTGGGGGCTGTGGAGCCAGAACATAGGGGCTCTGCATGGGGAGGGGAAGGTGGGTGTGGTGAGCACTTAGGAGCCTGGGCCTCAGGACTACAGGAGAAGACCATGAGCCAGCAAAGGACTTGACAGGAATGGATGGAAGGGCTCCAGGCAAGCCAGCACCAGCAGGGCTCAGGGAAGTTGGAGGATGGTCAGTTGCTCAGGAGTTGGGGTACAGTGTGTGGCAGGGAATTCCAGAGATCCAGATGCAGCAGACTGGCACCATTAAAGCTATTTCCTGGAGGCCTGGCCCTAGAACGGGGAGGATCTGCCCCGACAGTGACCAGGAAAGTTGTATCAGGGACCCAGAGCCCACTGACCCTGCAATCCCCAGGGGAAACATGGGTCAAATGTGTGAGAAGTCTTCTCTTCATTTAGGAACCTCTCCCAGCTCTTTTTGGCCCACAGGGGCCAAGAAAATGGGAGCATAAAATGCAGGTAGGCTGGCCCACCTTATTTGCTAATAAACCAGGGTCTGGGGAGTATCCACCCCCAGTACCCTCTCCCTCAAATGTCTTCTGCCAGCTTTGGTTCCCTTCCCCTCCCCAGACATTCCATGTGAATTGTTGGGCCCTGTCCACAGGGAGCAGTTGGCCTTTCTCCTTGTTTCCTGACCTGGGATGGGGGCCCAGGCTCGACAGGCCTCCAGGTCTGAGCCCATCATGGTCTGTGGGGCTGCTGCTGACCTGGGAACTCGTTTCCCTCCTTCAGACAGTCCATGAATATCACACATAGTTACTAAGAGCCTCATGGTGGACAGAGTGACCTTTACAAAACACACACTGGTTAACACATTTACAGAGAGATTCACTTTATGCCAGGCATACACTACGGGCTGCGAGGTACAGAGATCCAATGGAGGACAAAACAGACAGAAACCCCTCCCTGAAGGATCGCAAGTCCGGTGGGGATGGGGGGCTGCACTAAGAAGGTGACCTCTGGCCAAGGCCAGAAGGAGCTAAGGAAGGGCTTGGCCAAGGGCCACTGGATGAAGAGACTTTTAGGGAAAACATCACGTCAGAATTATGAAGCGGGAAGGACGGAAAGCAGGTGGGAGAGGTTAAGGGGCTGCCCAGGGTCATGCTGCTCTGAGCTCCCGGCTGGCTGGCTGGGGCCCAGGTTGAGGCCCAGCTTCCTGTCAGGGAGAGAGAGGCCAGTGGGGGTGGGGGTGGGACCTGGTTGTTATTTGTTCAGGGCAGCTCTGAGGCAAGTAGGCAGGAAGGGCTGGCTTCCCGCCAGCACACAGTGACTGTGCAGTTTCCTCACAACAGGCCCTCAGACCAGAGGCCTCATGGCTCAGAGGTGATAGTCCCAGCCGAGGGTCTCCGGTGAGTAGAGCCAAGGTGACCTAGGCCACAACTCTGAAACTGGGCCCATGAGGGATAAAGGTGCAGTTCTGGCACAAGTGGTAACTATCCTGGTTCTGCCCTTGGTATGAACCTGAAGTCCCACCCCTTTCCTACCTCTCTTCTCTTCCTTTTCCAGGGGCTCCTATAGAAAATCACCTGGATTCTTTCCTGGGCTGGTGTTTGGAAACAGAGTTGAGCTGACTTCAATCAGAACGACACAGGGAGGTGGCCATGGCCTTGAGAAAGGACTTGGAACCTGGGCTTTGACCCTGAAATCTGGATGTTATCCAAGGGGCCCTTTTATCTCCTCCTTTCCCCTCCACCCCTGAGCCCCTAAATGGGCCACCCAGAAAGGAATAGAATTCTGCCCAACTCCAATAAGGCAGGCCCATCTCCACCCAGCCCCACCCAGGGATCCAAGTCCTGTTTATTGCTCTTTCCTGGAACAGCTTGTTTTGATCTTGCAAGCAAGCTTGTCCAACCCACAGCCCATGGGCAGTATGTGGCCCAGCATTACTTTGAATACATCCCAACACAAGTTTTTAAACTTTATTAAATAAGATTTGTGAGTTTGTTTTTTTTAGCATGGCAGCTATCATTTGTGTTAGTGTATTTAATGTATTGCCCAACACAATTCTTCCATTGTGGCCCAGGGAAGCCAAAAGATTGGCCATCTCTAAAGAGAAATCTGGGGAAGCCGGGATGGCTCAGTGGGTTAAGTGCTCACTTTGCAGCGCCGGGGACCGGGGATCGAATCCCGGCCCTGGCCCGTGCGGAACCATATGCTGAGCTGGGAGCTCCCCCAGTTCAGTTCTCTCTCTGTCTCTGTCTCTCTCTCTGTCAAAAATAAAAAATAAATAAATAAAGAGAAATCTGCTGACACATTGATGCCCTGTTCTCCTCTGTTAGTGGGGGAGGAGAGACTTTTAGCTTTATTTGTAGAGAGAGGCAGAACCCAAGCCCAGTGTTTGTCCACTGTACTGTAAGCAATGCCTTGACCCTCCACATCCCAAGGCAAGACAGATATTCCTGTGTGGTTTTCTATCCTCACCTCATCTCCCCTCAAATACATTACTTTCCCAAAGGAAACTGGAATTCGGAAGCCAGAAGAGCTTTTAAATAGGACCCTCTGAAACTGCAATTTTTTTCCTTGAAAATGGAATGGGTGGCCAGGGCAGATCCAGACACAGGTCACAATGGAAAGCCTTAGTTCCTTTTGAGATGGGAGAATCTTAGGCTTTGTAGAATCCTAATGCTTTTTTTTTTTAATATATTTTTTTTTATTTTTGACAGAGAGAGAGAGAGAGATACAGAGACACAGAGAGAACTGAACCAGGGGAGCTCCCAGTTCAGCATATGGTTCCGCATGGGCTGGGGCCAGGGCCGGGATTCGATCCCTGGTCCCCGGCGCTGCAAAGTGAGCGCCTAACCCACTGAGCTATCCCGGCTTCCCCCCTAATGCTTTTTGTGTTGATAATTCCACCTACTCCTACTCTTTCGAAAAATAAAACCTAAGATGTTTGTTTCTGGGATTTGGGAATGATGTGTGTGAATGGTGGAACTTTTTAGACTAGAGGTGGAGAATAGCAAGCTGAGGCATAAAGTTGGGCCCAGGAAGGAGCAGTTGACTACCACCTCTCAGGCACACTGTAGATAAAGCCCCGCCCAGTACTGTGACACAGCAAGAAAGGCACTTGCTTGGTATTACACACCTCTGACCTTTCCAGAACATTCTGACAGGCAATTCCTTTCTCCCACACTGTTCTTCCACGCCAGGTCTGCTCAACCCACCCATGGCAATGTTGCCAGGACAGGATCTTACAGAAGGGTGAGCTGCTGGAATCCTTCCTGGGCAAAAGAGCTCCACTAAGTAACCTTAGTCCCAGAGAAGCAGCCTGGGCTTGTCACATACTCAACCTTTGGTGCTGAAGGTCACATGAGAGTCATCAGTTTTCTGAGAACTGGTTGCAGCAGCTGGTCCAGCCCTGTCAGGAGATATCATCTCTAAGAGGCCAGGGAAAACAACCTGCCTGTTTCTTCCTGGTCACCAAGGGGCCTGTTATCAAAGGCAGTTTTGTTTGGGGTGTGGATGGTTATCCTGGGAGGGGACTTCCTGGCAGGGAGTTGGCCCACAAAGCCATTCTCATTTTTAGTTACTCTGACCACTGTCTTTCTTCTATACTTCAGGGGGCCAGGGCTGAACCAAAGCCACATGGAGAGCCTCCTTACTCCAGACTCACACTGGCACAGGAGATGCCAACAACCCTTTTCAAAATCCTCACCAAGGCCTTGCCTGCCCTTGGTGCAGGGGACAAGAATTCACCCCCATTGCTTGTGCTTCTGCTTTAGAACACATAGATTAGGGATGGGAGCCAGTGGGCAGTGCCTCCCAGCAGTCACCAAATGGGACTCCCCGAGGCCCATCACAGGCTGCAAACTGTCCTGGACAAATTGGCTTCTCCCAAAAATAGAAATCTTTCCTACCACCTCCCAGACAAGACGTAAATTGGATTGAGTATTTCTCTTTTGGTCTTGTTGCCATATAGTGTTTTCTGCACAAACAAGATCTTGTTTTTCATTACTTAGCAACTCCTTTCCCATTTAATAAAACAGGCACTATTCTATCCCAAACGGGTATCTTTTCTTAATGAATTGCTTCAAACCTTCAGGTCTCTGGTAACAGAATAAAAACTATGAGACGTAAACCTTTCCAATTACCACAGGCAAACAGGAGCTGAATTTTAATCAATTTGCTCCCATTTTTAAAAATAAATTCACAGCAGGGTTTTCTAACCATAGCCACCCAAAGCACAGCTGTCTATGCAGTTTTCTAAGAGCTACCTGGATGCTAACGTGCTGACATTCCCAGATTCCCTAGGAGGGACCCCCACACCCCCAGCCCCCGTCCTCAACCCCAACTCCGGCCCCCGCCCCGACACCGGCCTCCTCGGGCCGCCCAGCCCCCACCCACACGCCTCGGGGCTGACGTCACCTGCACTCACGAGGCCAAGCCGCCGCCCGAGGAGTCACGCGCTACCGCCTCAGGGAGTGAGGCGCCCTCTGCAGAGATCCCTCCGCGCCGCCTGGAATTTTCCAGGAGTCCTGCCGGCCCTTCTTTCTGACTAATCCAGGGCGGGGTGACCTGAGACAACCCCATCATTTCCCTTAGCCCACTCGGGAGAGTGGTCCCAGCCCTCCTCCCCAACCCACACCCCCCCTCTCAGGGAACGGTTCCCCACCATCAACAACAGAAGAAAAGGGGACTTCCGTGGAATATGCCTCCCAAATGTGACCTTAAGATATGTCGGACTGATAGGGGTGGAGGGTGGACGCCACGGGAGAACGAGCCCCGCCCCGAGCCATATCCTTGGGCAGGGTCGGGGACGAACTTTTTTTTCGGTGGCAGTGGAGGAATCGCCCCGTTGAGTAATGCCCTGGGTGAAGCGGCTAAGGGCTATAAAAGCCAAAAGTTCTTGTCTGTCAAGCGGGAGTTAGCGACAGGAAGGGCATCGCTCTTGGTCCTGGTTGTGGGGAGGAAGTGGCAGTTCAGGGCCTCAGGGGACAGATGAGGGCAGTGGCAAAGTTAGATGAGACTGGGGGGCTGGTCATGCAACGCAAAGGGAGGTTAAAGAGACTAGGTCTTGAAACTGACCTGGGGAAAGCTGCTTTGAGAGGGCCCACAGTAACCAAGGGGGAAGGATAGCGACACTCCAGGCAAGGCTGTTGCTACTGCTTGTTGGAGAAGGGGAACCTGACCTCTGGGGCTACCGCTCCAGTGTGGGCTGAGGGAGCCCCAGTTCCCTGGCGTATATGAAAGGAGGAAGGCAGAAAGAGGAGGAGGTGAAATTGGGCAGTTGATGACCTGAAAATGGTCACGAAGGAAGGCAGTGGGGCACAGGGCCTCAGGTGACCCGGGAGGGCAGACCTTGAGCTTGTCAATACTAGCAGCCCCCTTTTTTTCCAGACAAAGGGGTGAAGCCGCCTGGGGATGAGGCCTGGTCTTGTGGAAACTGAACTTAGCCTCGCGGGGCTGATGGCTCTGGCCCAGGGTGGTACGTAATTTTGGCTCAGCCTGGGGCCGGGTCCAGGCCAAATCCAGCCTGTTGGAACTCAGGTCTGGGTGTGAGGCCAGACTGGTTGGCAGTGAGGGTGGTCTAAGGTGTGAAGTAAGGTGCCATCCTAAGCGGTTAGTGGTGTGGCACCTAATGTGTATGGCAGGTGGGGGCTGCTGACTCAGGATGTTTGTGGACAAAATTGATCCCCACTTTATTTTCCAGGTGGCAGTGCTCCCCTTTGGACTTTTCCTCTAGGTTTGGTGCTAACCTCGCCTGTGAGCTCAGTCTGCCCCTCCTCCTCCTCCCTTTTAACTCTTTCAAGGTTGTCCATTCACATAAAACATGGCTTCTGGTAATCTGGTAAGCCTGGGAAAGTTTCTGAAGTCCCTGTTGGAGTCGGTATTGTTGGTAATCTTGAAGGAAAGGCTCTCCTTGCCAAGACTGGGTGGGGCGGGTTGGTGTTGCTTGCTGGTGGAGAGGGTGGGGATTGAATGTGTTCCCTTGGTTGGACCCGCAGCAATGGCACCAGCTGAAAAGTTAACAAAAGAGCCTCATGGACCGTGGTTTATTGCTGTAGTGTTCTTCATGGCGATCAGATGGCACCAGGAGAAATGGAGCCCCCTGGCCAGTGTGAGTCGTAGCAGTGCAGGAGGGGAGACCCTGAAGGAGAGAGCCCGCCTAAATTGATGCCAGCAGATTGAATTTCCAGAGTCTTAGGAGGAGGAAGTTCTCCAATGTCATGGTTCCAGGCCTTGCTCAGGAAGCCCTGTAATCAGGAGGCCATCATTTAAGGTTTTCAGAGGGGCTTTAAAATCTTAAAAAGTCCAAAGCAGATGCATCGGGGCCACCAGCAGATGTGTTTATTTGAACTTTGATCCAGGAGCACCAACCTCCGGGCACATGAGTGCCAGCAGGCAACCCTCCTTTTCTGGGTGGAGGTTTTCAGACGCTGCATCATTTTAATTGAGCCTCCTGTCATACTAGTTCTGTGCTACATGTCTTGTTTCCAGAAGATTTTTAAGCTGTAGGACATTTTAACGTTGATGCTGCAATGCAGAGGTGATGCCTTGTAGATGGAGCTTGCACATGGAGCCCTGTGATCCTCTCACCTACCCACCTACCTGCCTGCCTGTACATTGGTTGGAGGAATTCTCATAGTCTGTTGAACCTATGGGAAAATGTTCGTGTGAAATGACTTAGACAAATATATGGATGAAGCAAATTAGGGGTGGGGTCATTGTGTTGTGCTGTGATCTGGGAGGGTACAAGTTGGTCATGCCCAAATTTTGTTAGAAATGACAGGTCTAGTTTGGGCATTTTGACTGCATTGCAGGTTATCAAAAGAAGGGAATGGTCCGTGGGGTACCAGTAGTGATCTTTAGTTCACTTGCTCTGTACATTTTTTAACTTGAATTTTACTTGATTAAATTTCAGAGTATGGGCATTTGAATGGGAGGACCTAGGT
>PVKE010040461.1:0-14592 GCA_004027555.1 Craseonycteris thonglongyai
AGCCATACTGTGCATTTTTATAACAACTTTTTCATATTTACAAACAAATAGTACAACTTATACATTGCAGTTGATAAAAAAATTAAATTGCATTTTAAGTTAGTAAAAATCTATCTTGAAAAAGTGTCGGAAAATCGAATTTTTTAGGTACCGCATGTACGGAATGCTGCTATCAAAAGTTGGGTCTGGAAATTTATTTACTTCATGAGCCTATATCTCAAAAACTTAATAAGTGATTTAAAAAATAAAAAATAGTTTTGAACATATATTTTACTTATCTCCCCATACCTCGCTGGAATGCACCTTATACTGAAACACAGTGTATAAACATAGTATGCATTTCACACCCCTTCTTCCCCCCTTAGACTACGCCTATGACAACAAGTCGATCGTGACACACTTTTAAGATAAAAAGTAGATCTTATATACAGAAAAGTTGGCCACCCCTGGTATAAATAATCACTAACATAACCTGCTTCCAATCGGGTTTACTTCTCTCTCACTCAGTGGACTCATCACATGAGCTCATACCATTTCTATCCTGTGTAATAGTTGTTTATATCCAAGTTCATCTTTTCTAGTGAAGAAGGGAGTATTCTTGTGGGTTTATTTTTTATATTTGAACGACACATGCAAAACCCACAAAATAAATAGATGGCCATACAATATTTGCTGACTATTTAAAGCTAGTGTACTTGAGAAATAGTCCTACTGAATAACTAAGTTTTTGTTGGGATCCAGTCATGGAGGGTTTTGTATCTGATATTAATACATGGAGGGTAAATTCCTCAAGCAATGGAAATACGTTGGACTGACAAAAGTAGTGGGCAAAAAAGAAAGGATAAGATCAATGGATTCATTATTTCTAAACCATGTGCCAATTTAGTAGAGACATTAAGCTGAATATCTCCAAATCAAAATTTTATATGTATATATTCAGTAACATCAATTATTTTCTAAGTTTAGTGATATAGTATATAATGTAGCAAATAATAGTCTCTCTGCTATGTACTACACAGTAGTTCTGAGGTCAAAATAATGATACTTGTTAATGTTCTCTATTAATGGAACAGCACTGTATGATGTAAGCTGTAAGGCATTATTAACATTAGTTTAAATATCTTTCAGGAAACTATCATTAATTACTTCATCTGGATATAATTACTTCCTCCAGTAGGCTATAGTGTGCATTTTCTAAACGTCTCTTGCCACTTTTCCCTGGCATGAAGAGAAGGTTCAGAGGTGTTACAAGTAACACACACCTGCCTTTATGACTTGGCTCCATCATCTGACAGTTGTTTGTTCCTGGACGGACTGCATGATGTCCTTGTGTTTCTGTTTTCCCATCTGTATGAATGTAGCCCAGATATCTGTCTCACTGTGACATAAAATCACATACATGATGTATCTAACATATACTCTGATACTGACATGGGGAAACTTCCTCATAGAAAAGGCCAAGAATAATATTGTTTATTTAGATGTGTTTTCCTCTTATATTTGTTAATTGCTCACTTCGTTCTTTTGCCCCAAACCAGAAAAATATTAAAAACTTTAGTCTACATTGTGCTCTTGGGAGCTCTACTAGCAACCACAGTTAGCAAATGAGTTGAACCAAAGATGCCCTTAGTGTATCACTCTATAACTTCCATAAAATATTAAAATAATTTTAGTCATAGCCAATAAATTATGGTATATCAGACATTCTATTAAGTGTTTTAGATATGTGATGTTGAGTTATCATCAACAGCCTTATGGAGGTATCATTTTTTCTATAATTAACAAGTAAAGAAACTAAGGCTTGGGGAAGCCGGGATGGCTCAGTGGGTTAAGTGCTCATTTTTGCAGCCCCGGGGAACGAGGATCGAATCCCGGCCCTGGACTGTGTGGACCCATATGCTGAACTGGGGAGTGCCCCCAGTTTGATTCTCACCGGACTGAGACCCCGGCCCAGTTCCTGCCTGGTACAGCCCCGTGCCCACCTTTGGAATGATACTATGTGGAAAAACCAGTGATGTGCAACTATGGAGACTGTTCTGGGCCCTCCCCTTTCTGTCTCCGGAACTCACTCACTCTCTCTCTCTCTCTCTCTCTCTCTCTCTCTCTCTCTCTCTCTCTCTCTCTCCCTTTTTCTCTCTCTCTGTCAAAAACAATAAAAATAAATCTTTAAAGAAACTAAGGCTTGGAAGGACTCATGAGCTTGACCAAGGCTACTGTTGCTGCAGATATTTACAAACATAAAGTCTGATTATGAAGACTATTCTTTTGATTACCATGATATAAATATTTTGTGTCATTTTAAAAAATCTCTTTATTTTCTATTTTTGTTAATGAAAGACATTTTATTTTTTCTCATTGTGTACAATTTAATGTATTTCTGATCAGCCATTGGATATCTTTTATTTATTGGCCAATATCTATAAAATTAGCTGCCATTCCTAGTTCAATTGATTTGCCAGTAGGATAAAATGACAGTTAGAATTATTCAGTATCTTGTGAGTTTCTGTGGTGGGAACGTCTTTAAGAATATCAAAGTGATTAAAAGATGGCTAGACTTTAGGAACCATGTATGTCACCCTAAAATGTTACCCTTAATTTCAAAGGCCATGAGAATCAATTTTAGTATTTTAACTTTGATTATTATTTAAAGTTGATTAGAATCAGAAGTTTGAATATAGTAGAAGCTCCATGAACTCTGTATATATATTACTCATCTATACAACAAAGATTATGGGCTTCTACTATATATTATCTTCAGTCTACCATTAATTACCCTGTTATATCAATGTATTAACACTTATTGGAAAGCTATGGTGCCACAACTGTTTTATGTATATTGTTTTATCTAATTTGCTCATCCACCTGTGAATAAATTATTATTTAATTTTATATATGAGGAAATTGTCTCTATACTTAAAACAACTAACCATCCTTGTCCTGACACCTTTGCGCTACAGCTTATGAAGACAGAATTTCTTCTGAGAGCTCTGGGCAGGTAGAAATCTTCCCCACTATAAGGCTTGAGAAGCAGAACAAGGCAGACATGTTTCTAAAATTGATTTGGCCATCAGACAATGCTTTTCTGGCTGTGTCCTCCACGACTGAAGCTACTAATGAAAATATTTTCATGTGACTGTGACCTCGCAGGTTTGAGTCCCAGTTCATTAGGTAGCAATAATCTTCTCATTTGCCTTAATGCTAACATATATCCTGAAATCTGGGGCACCTTGAAAAGAACTTTGAATGTTGGCTTCATGAATGAAGAGTAATTGTATGTGCCAACAGTTCCGTTCTGACTCCATATGCTTGATCCTTAACAGATCTGCTTTCTTAAGAAAGAGGGATCGCGTTGCCTGTTAATGTGAGGGCATTGGTCTCAGGACCACATTCTTATGTATTAAGCATCTGGACTATGACAGTGTAAATCTTCAAACAATAATTGTTCTAGCAAATTAGGCAGAGTGGTTACACGAAAAGGGCATTGGCTCTCATCTGGGACTTGCTATGAATTATATGTGGCACCTTGAGATAGTTATTCTCTCCATTCATTTTTTTTTTTTTTTTTGTCTGTAGAATGAGGAAAATGAGTTTGATACCTGCTGGGGGCGCGTCTTTGTAGCCATGTGTGTGATGGTCTACTTAATGAAAATTCTAAAGTAAAAAGCATACCACCACCTAGTCATCATTAATAAGATGTTTATTATTACTGTCTCATTTATTCATCTAGTTTTAAAACTAGTAGAATTCTGAAAACCTATTTTCATTTGATTAACAATCACTGATTTTAAAATAGAGTTCTGCATATTTTCTCCATCCGCATTTGCTTTCTTCAGGGAGTTTCTGACTTTAACCAGACATGTTACAGATAACAAATCTGATAGGGGAGGCAATTGCTTTGTAAATATACCCTAAATGACTTGGATAATGCTTGGCTCATCACATTCAGTCTATTTCATATTGTGAAAATAATCTTAGTATAACAAAAGTAATCATCTTGAGAAATGTGTTTAATATAAGAGAAAAACATAAAAGGACTTCAGTCTTCTGCGTTTTAGCTTGGGAAATACCCCAGCTCTTCTCTACTGTCTACTTTTAGCCACTTCTATTAATATTTTCTTTTGGTCTCTCTTTTTCTTTGGATGTTGGCTGTTTTTCAGTGTCTAACCAAGTTTGAACAGGGAAATAAATTTTAGAACAGGCACCCTTGCTTTGACCTGGTGCCTTCTTAGGATGTTACTTCTGATAATAGCTTCTAGATTGTAGGTCCCACATTCATGGAAGACAGTGGTCACCTTTCACTCCTTTCTTATGTCTCTACAATCTCACTGAAATAGGATTTTAGTTCTGTTAAATAAAATAAGACAGGATAATCCAGAGATTCACTAGGGATGAAGACTGTGCAGGTGGCAAGTAGAAAATGATCGACCATGGTCAAAGTAAGACTCTTTAACAAGATAATATTTGAGCTAAGACTTTAATGATGGAAAGGATTCATTCTGAGAAAATCTAAGAGCAAAGGACTATAGGCAGAGGGAAGAATGAGAAACAAGGTACTAAGAAAGGCATGTGCTTAGAACATACGGGAAATGGAAAAAAAGCCCATGCAGCAAACCATAGCAAGCACAAGACACATGACTTACAACCAAGTGAAAGCTGTAGACAAAGACTGGCCCATGAAAGACCCGGAAGGGCCTAGGAAGTCTTTAGGTTTTATTGTAAGAATAGTAAGAAGTTAGGCAATATTGAATCTTAAGATAAAGGCCAAGAATCGGGCCTCTGACTGAATTTGTATTAGCAATTTATCAGGGGCATAGGATATTGCTAACTGATATGCCACCCCTGCTATAGAATATATTGATGTCCAGGAATAAATTTGATTTATTGCTTTCTATCAAAGTGATAAGGCCTGTCACTTGTATAAACTTATGTAAACATGATCTTTGGCTCTGCTGACTGTTTCTTTCTCTTGTGAGTTCTAGAATCAAAACACAGGACAAGAGCTGGTGGATCCTTGGAAAGTAATGTCACTAGAAACCTCTCTTTATCACTTGGTACATGCATACTCTATTTATGAGTTTCAAGCGTGGAATTGAACATGGAAGACATGAGTCCAGAAATGGCCAGCTTAAATTGTACAATAAATATGACTGTGACCATATGATTAACCAAGTAGACATACACAGTGAACATGGGCATTGGGGAGTGTTCTACAAACAGATGTTTTTGAGAGAGAATTTCAGACAGTACCATAGAGAATTTGAATCTTCTTCCCATGTCAAACTCTCCAAGGGAACACTGGCTAGGTTCCCATGATCATAGTTTTGATTAAGCATCTTCTCAAATGTACATATTTTAAGTACCTTCCCAAGTTGGATATTTTGTTTATTACTCCTTGAGCTTAGTGCATGAGCTCCTGTTCGTAGCAAATGGAGTCATAAATCCCAGAGTCCACATTAAAATCCCTATAACACGTGGCTACACTACCTTACATGGCAAGAGGTACTGTGCCAGTGTGACAAAATTAACAACACAGAGATTCAGGGATTATCTATGTAGAACCAATGTCATCCCAAGGCTGCTAATAAAAGAGGTCCTTTGCTGCTAATAAAAGGGGGACGTAAGGGCCAGAGAAGGAAATGTGACAAGGAAATGGGTCTGCGAATCAGAGAGAGATTTGAAGATACTGTGCTAATTAATGGCTCTGAAGATGTAAGAAGGGGCCGCAGGTTCAGGAATGGGGGAATTCTCTAGAAAAAGCAAGGGGATAGAGTCTCCTCTAAAGTCTCTACAAGGAACCAGCTTTGGTGACACCTTAACATTAATCTGATGAGACTGATTTTGATTTCCTGATCCCCTGAGCTATACATTTGCATTGTTTAAGCCATCACATTTGGGTTACTAATAATTTTCTGCAGCAACAATAGAAAATTAAGGCACGGTCATTCCTCTCCCATTCAGCCTTTTATTCCATTGCTGTCCACGTGATTTGGGACATTTTTTATTATGTCCTACTATCATCTTTAACATTCTAACATATCTCCTTCTTTCCAGGGTAGCTTGTCACAGTCTAAAGAATGGGGAGCTGGCAAGAGGCTGTGGGACTGAGGTCCTTTGCTCTAACATAGATGATTCCACAAGCAATGTCAGGAGGGATTGAGACTAGAGAGCAGAGCCATTACTACCCAAAGCTGACTCTCACTAATAGATATAGATCATGGACCAATGGCCAAAAAGGCAGTGGTTTCCTCAGAAACCAATAACAGGAGGTGGATGTCAGAAATGAGTTGAGTTTCAAGGAAATCAATGGAGAGATAGAGGGACCTTCCAGGAATGTGGGCTGGGAAGTTGGATGGCAGTAGTGACCCAGGGAGGAGAAACACACAGGGCAAAACTGAGGCTCAGTTTGGCAAAAGGGATTTCAACCATGGGAAATAATATAAGAGAAGTCTCTTTGTGCTGAGACCAAGAATAATGTCCATTGCTAAAGAGATAATTAGCATATCTGTCTTTATGCATATATTTAAAAATTTAGGAAGTCTAACACTCTTAACAGCATACAGGACAGTATACAGCCCCTCAAAACCCAAATTTATTTCATTATTTTCTGCTGTTTTTGTGTTGTAACATTATGCACTGATACCCACTGGGCCAAATGAATACACCTTGTTCTAGATTTGCATTAAATGAAGCTTGGAATTAATACTACGGAGTCATAGTGAAGAATGCTGTTATGAACCGAATGTCTGGGTATTGCTTAGCAAGCCATGCATGAATCTGTGATCTCTCAAACAAAATAGAAATATTAGCCTAAAAGTGCTGCTGACATAGGTTAAGTCATAGCTGGACAAATTTAGCATCTAAACAGTATTTAGATTAAAGAGTGAAATCTTCCAATTCAATCCAATTTTAGTAGAAATATGGGTTTTTGGTCAATACCAATTAAAAATAAACACTCTACATAACTTTATCTCTTTCTCAATGGGTCCGGCATTCATTTCACTGAGTTGTTAGTGCCAGCAATTCAATTAAAGGAAGGAAAAGAAAGAAGAATGCATTGCAATAAATGTTAGTATTCAAAATACCTTAATAAAATGAACATAATCACACAAGTGTTTTCCCTTCCAATGTGCAAGTTTTAATTACTCTATTTTGTATTACAAGAACTTGTTATAAATGTCTAATTGCCACTTCCCACTGAATGATGTCCTAGGACTGCTGGGCTCAGCCTGTCTGTGGAGCACTTGGCCTTGTGTTTATAGATCTTACAGGAAATAGCTGCAGACAGTGAGGAGTGGCGATTCATCATGAATGCCTAGTTGTCAGGGGAAGAGCCGAGCTCTGGATGGGGGTGTGCAGAGGGGCGAATGGATAGGCAGCTGTTGGAAAGTAGGAGGCACTGGGTCAGTGCCTGGTAAATAATACACCTTCCTCTTGTGTTTCAAAAACCCAGGTTGAATGAGCTGGCAAAGATGGAAATCATTGTGATATACCTGTAAGCAAGGAAGAGAATGGAGGGGTGTTATTTATAATAATATTTCCTTTCCCTGAATGCTTCCATTTCTATTTTTTTGGTTATTAAAAAAATATGACAAAAGTAATTCAAAGTAAATCACCCATGACCCTAATATACCAATACAATCATGTTTGCTTAGTATAAGAGGACATATTTGCTGCTAAGTCAGAAAAGTTGAAACCAAGAGGAGGTCAATGAAAATAATGTATTGCCCAAAGATTAAACCTGTTTGAGGAAGATGTTTAGAACTTAGAACTGCTTCTTGACTGCTCATGGCATTCATGAAAGCACTATAGCATAGACTGAGGCAGCCACCACTCCAAGAAGTACTGGGAGATGCCCTAGTGTGAGCTGGAAGCGAAGGACATAGATGTTACTTCTGTGGGTGGGCTTGGGAAACCACGCAGTAGTCCTCAGGCGGCAGCATTCAGACATTGAGGGCACATGCGTGCCTCTGATGAGTGGAGGCGCAGGGAGCCAGACTTCTTCAGACAGGGGCTAGGATGTAAGAAAAACACCCTTGTTCTTATGGAACTGAGCAAGCGTGCAAGTATCCTGACCAAAAGGGAAACGAGTTCAAAGCGCAGGAGCAAGGGCACAGCTTAGCACTCAAGCTGAGCAAACTTGAGGAGTGCAAGGCAAAGTAGAAATGGAGCTGAGGTTCAGGACCAGCCACGTTGGGCATTCTGTGACTGATGTCCTATATGCTTGGTGAGAACCGGCCTGGGCCGTCCGAGCCGGCACGTGGGCCATTCCTAATGGTACAGCTGCCACTTTCCCCCGTTAGAGGTAAACCCCATGACAGCAGGGAGTTTTGTCTGATTTGTTCACTGCCTTAGACCTAATGACTAGAACAATGGAATATAGTGACTACTCAACAATCACGTGCTTCAAGGACTGATTGGTTAATTAGACTGGTTAATGTCAAGAGTGTTACATCACTAGATACACAGCCAAGCTTTAAATAGCTGATGAGAACTGAGTGTCAGGATGGGGTGACAGGGCAAGCACAGGAGATGGATTGGGATGACCTGGCCTCTCAGATTCCATGCTTGGCAGGTGTGAGGTCATGGGCACATTAGCTAGTTTCTCTCAGCTCGACTTTTTCATTCATAAAAACGAACTGTGACTGCAGTCATGCAGCCCCGACTCTGCCTGCTGCCGTCCCTTGTGCTCTTGGCTCATTAGACACTTTACTTAACCTTTGTTTTCTCGTGTTCCAGTTTCCCCATGTGTGATGTGTGTATACTAATCATGAGTACCTCTGAGGGTTGTTATGAGGGTTAAAGGAGTCAGTACATGCTAAGCACTTTTTACAACTGTGCAAATTGTAGTTCTTTATTGTATGAGTAATGCTATTTGTAACTATATATATATATATATTTAGATTTATCTTATTGTTTGAGAGAAGGTGAGAGAAAGGGGGCAAGGGGAGGGCCTGGAGCAGTCTCCGTAGTTGTTGTACATCATTAGTTGTGACATAGTTTCATTCTACACAGGTGGATGTGGGGCCATTCAGGGCAGGAACTGAACTGGGGGCAGTTCAGCATATGGGTTTGCACAGGCCAGGGACGGGATTCAATCCTCGGATCTTGAAGTTGCAAGGCAAGAACTCAGCCTGTTAAGCTATCCTGGCTTCCCCTTAATTCTATTTTTGATAAACACACTTTGTTCAAAAAGGCTCCTGTAAGATTCTGTGCCTCTCCTTGAAGCTCTGCATTTTTGGTATGATTATCTTATTTTTGGTTTTCAAACTGGATAGAAGCTTCTATGTAGGCAGAAAGATACCCCCTCCATTATTTTATTCTCCATTAACAAGTGTAATTCCTAGCACATAGGAAGAATTTAATAGATAGTTCTGTTTAATTAATATTAATAGAAGGTAGTGAGAACATGAACAGTGATAGTTGTTATCAACATATTTTAATGAAACCCTATAATAGACATTGCTTTTTTAATTTATTTTTTTATTTATACTTGACATACAATATATTAGTTTCAGATGTACAGCATAGTGATTAGATATTATTGTTTTGGGACCACTTTGTTAATGTTTGAAATCTTCTAGACAAACAGGATTATTTTCCTCTCTACCATTCTCCCAGCCATAGTGATAGTAATAAGTATATTCATTTATGTTTGAAAGAGGCCTTATGAAAAAGGAAGAAAGCGTGCCTTTCCATGGCAAAGAGTCAACAATACATAGTTTTATTTTCAAGATATGGAGTCAATTTAAAACAAACAAGAGGACAGTGTCACAGATAATGAGATGATACTAAGGCCCAGTTTATTATTTATTCATTTATTCATGTATTCAACAGATATTTGATACTCACACTATTCATCAGTTTCTAGGCTATGCACTGTAGGTACAGAGATAAAATGATAGTCTCCAAAAGCTTAAAGTAATGCAATGGCAAACATAAGCAATTACATTAGAAGATAAATGATGTTACAGAGATGAGGAAAACAAGCAAAAAGTGCTTTAGTCTGCCTAAAGGCATGTTAGGAAAAACTTTATGCAGATGCTTAAGTTAGGATTAAAGAATGAGTATGAAACTTCCAGATACTCAAATTGCATCAGATATCCCAGCCAGAGTGAACAGTTATCTGCAAAAATTACAGTGTGTGAAATCATGGCATACGTGAGGAAGTACTCATGGTTCAAGATCAGTGGAATGTTAAAAGGAGGTGACAGTTTGTTAGATGAGCACTATCTAGTCAGGCATAGGAAGCTTCTAATGTGTTTTTAGCTGGAGAGAATTGCGCCTGCCTACTAGAAGGGCAGGTATGTCATGAGTATGGAGGATGTGCTTTTTTTGATTTTATAGGTTGTAGTTAGTGACCATACTGTTGAAGATATTTAGGAGCTATAGCTCTGAGCAGAGTGATGAGAGTGGAGAAGAGAGGATGATGTAGGAGCAGAGCTGGTTAGACTTGGTGACCAGTTGGATATAGGATATGGAGCTTGGAAGATTGTTCTGTGTTATAAATATGACCATCTCTAGGTAAAGATAATATAGACCCTCCCTAGGGACTTACCTCCTATGTTAACAAGATACCACAGATTTGGTCAGAGAGAGAGAGAGAGAGAACATGTGCTAGCAAGCACACCTGAGCACTGGTCTCTTCCTTTTCTTAGAAGGACACTAATACCATCACAGGGTCCCACCTCATGACCTCATTTAAACCTAATTGTGTTCCCAAGGCCTCACCTCCAAATACCATCACACAGAAGGGTCACGTTTCAACACTTAAATTTTGAGGGGACACAAATATTCGGTCTGTAACAATGTCTCACTGTTGTCAATAGGTGTCATTGTTTTGCTTGTCCTTTCAGTTCCATGCCCTTTGGGCAAGCTCTCTGTGTGTAACTTCGGTGGGAACAATTACTGATACTCTCTCTCTCTCCATTAATTCCTCTCATTGTGGAAGCCCAGAAACAAGGTTTTTCCCCAAGCCAATCGTAATCACAGCTAATGCTTTGCCTTGTGAATCTTTTTTTGTTTTTTTTTAATTTATTGTTAAATTTGATGAGGTTACATTGGTTGGTAACAATTAGATAGTTTACAGATGTACAAGTCCACATCACATCATTCATGCATCGTATTATGTGCCCATCACTCAGTATCAGTTCCCCTTCCATCACCTTATATCTAGTGCCCACTCCCACCTCCCCCCACAACTGTCACCCCCCTCCAATCTTGAAAAAACTGTTAAGAGGACAGGGGCAATTATCAGGAGGTGAGAATCGTTGCCACGCCTGTAACAATATCAATATGGCCCAACTATCTATGATATGGCTTTGGCTATAGTTTCTGCTTCAAACGTAGAGCCCCCTTGATGATGCCCACATTTTCCGAGTCTTATGGCCTTGCCTCCTACCAGTTCTGTAAACTCCACAATGCTTCCACTAAATTCTCTTCTTCATTAAGATAACCTGAGTAGTTTCCTCTTCCTCTTGACCAAATCCCTGACTTATCTAGTTTTTGTTCCTTTCAGTTACTCTAATGTGCTCCAATTTGCTGGAAAGTCTCTTTAATTGATATCCCAGATGTAACAGGCTTTGCATCATATTCTTATCAGAAAGAGTGAAAGAATGGAACACAGCCAACATTCTCCTTATCTTAACAATTAACTCTAACATCATAGCACTGCTTTCAAATCAGTGTGGTCCGATTCCTGCTGCTTGCCAATAATCTGCTTCCCCTTTTATTATGACTTTTTATAGGACCTCAGTAGCACTCAAATCCTCAATTTCTGACCTTAATCTTCTTCCTTCCTTTAATATGTAACACGCCTTTCAGGATTGAAAAAAAAAAAGTGATATATAAGGTATTTTGGGGGGGAAGCCAGGATGGCTCAGCAGGTTGAGAGCTCCAACTGTAGCCCTGGCGTCTAAGGATCAAGTCCTGGTCCTGGCTGAACTGGGATGTGCTTCCCACTCCAGTTTGGTTCCTGCTGGGGAGAGCTCCAATGTTGGAGGCCCTGGTTTGGCTCCTGCACAGGGCATGCCTTTCATGTGGAAGGCCCAGACTCAAGGGGGCACACCTCCCGTGCAGGAAGCCCCCGGTCCAGTTCCCACTCTGCGCTGCCATGTGCCCACCTGTAAAATGAAACTATGTCGAAAATTGATGATATACAACCATGGAGACTGCTCTGGGCCCTCCCCCTTTTCTCTGCGTCCCTCTCTGTCAAAAACAATAAAATATATCTTGAAGACATTTTGCCTGGGCAGATGCCCAGTAGAAATAATACATATGTACGATGGGGAGAATACATGACTCTATTTCTTCACCCTTCTTGGGTTAGCCCAAACCTAGAAAACAAATGACTTTGATTATGGATGTCAGTAATGAAAACCGTACAAATGGTCAACAGGTTCTGAAGTGTGAAGTTCCCAGCTGAGTGAGAACTTCACTGACTCTGGTCTGCGGTCCTTAGATGGCTATGATGCACCCTCCCGTAATGATGAAATTCCATGGGCTGATAGGTGGAGGCTGACGATGTGCTATGCACCCTCCTCTGTGATGGCATTTAACCATGAGAAAGACAGACTACACTCACAGACCATGCACTTGCATAAAGGAGAGAATTAAGAATCTAATAAATGCATGCTGTGAATGTAGTCAGTGATACATGGTAAGAAGAAAACAAAGCATAACGATAGACTAATACGAGACAGGAGAGAACACAGGTTATTTTAGTGTGATAAGGGAAGGCCACTCAGAGAGGAGACAGCTGAGCAGAAATGTAAATGCTCAAGAGAAACCAACTATCACAAGACAGAAGTATGTTCCACGCACATGCAGAGACTGTAGAATGGGGTCTAGCCTCTTCGTTTGTTTCCAAAATATAGACTTGGTGGCTGAAGAATTAGCATTGAGGTGGCTCTTAGAAGAAGTAGGACTTTTGGCACATCCTTCCCCAGGAAGGCACAAACAGGCTTCCCCATCCGGGCTTCTGCTAGGTCCTAGGAAGTTCTGTGAAGGACTTGTCACCTCTGGATGACTCAGCACAAGTTGCAGAAGGCCAACTTGGAAAGTTACCACCTCTTCAAAAGGGGAGGCAAAAGAGGATAATGTCAAACTTATGCTTCAGAATTCAAATTCCCAGCTCCGGATTTATCAAAGGCGCCACCACAGCTACTGTGGGAAATCCCAGGAAGAACCTATTGCTCTCATCTACCTGTTCTATGAACTGGCCCCATGAGCAAAGGCCAAAGTTCTGACTATACTAAAAAGTGTGTGTGTGTGTGTGTGTGTGAGAGAGAGAGAGAGAGAGAGAGAGAGAGAGAGAGAGAGAGAGAGAGAAGAGAGAGAGAGAGAGAGAGAGAGAGAGAGAGAGAAGGAAGGCTTCCCAGAATGAATACAAACAGACTTAACAAATTAGCTTCATCCAAGTAACCTAGGGCCCTTGACCACACCCTTCGTGTATATGTCATCATTTCTCTTGATATTCTTTTTTCTTACACCAGGCACTGTATTAGATATTCTGTTGGCATAGCCTGTATGTCCCCACTCGATTATCATAACTGTAAGACAGTAATTAACTTACATTTTATAGATGAGTACACTGATGTACACTGATGATTTTTTTCCTCCAAATCACACAACTCACATAGGTCAAAGCAAAATTTCACTGCAGATCTAACTCTAAAGCATATGTTCTTGTGAATAGACCCTTACGTGTTATTTCAAAAGAAAGGTCACGTTTGAGATAAAAGACAAAGATTACATACATTCAGGTAGGTCACAGAGATATAAACTCTGGCTCCTTTTTTTCATACACATTTATTTGCATTTGCCAAATGTGGCTAGTTATTTATATTTAAGTTCTCCCATTGGAGAAAATCTCATTTTGCCTTTTGTGCCGAGCTACAGAGTCGGCTCATTTCATGACATTTTTGTTTTCTCAGAAAGACATTACGCAACTGGAATTTCATCTGTATCAACAGTCAGCTGCCAACTGTCGGAGACTGCTGACAAGGGATCAATTTTAATTTATAGCCAATCTTGAAAGGCCATTTAACATGGTGGTAATTAAGAAGCAAAATATGGGACTGGAAATGTAGCAAGATGTGGACAGTTTTAAACTAGTGAAGCACTTCAAGCCTTTTCTCCACAAAGCCAAGCTGTTCCAAGGTGAAGTTCCTTGCAGGATAGATCAGTGTTTTGGCAGAGTCAAGGAAATCATTAGGTTTTCGGTGTCACTTCAGTTTACGCCCGTCTAAAATGCAATTCTTTGTGGTTTTTATTTGCATCTCCCTAATTGTTAGTGAAGTGGAGCATTTTTTCATATATCTGTTGGCCATATGTATGTCTTCATGAGAGAAGTGTCTGTTAAGGTCATCTGCCCATTTTTTAATTGGATTGCTTGGTTTTTTCTTGTTGAGTTGTACAAGTTCTTTGTATATTTTTGATATTAGCCCTTTATCAGAGGCATTGTTTGCAAATATTTTCTCCCAGTTGGTTGGTTGCCTCTTTGCTTTGTTGATGGTTTCCTTTGCAGCACAGAAGCTTTTTAGCTTGATAAGGTCCCATTTGTTTATTTGTGCTTTTACTTCCCTTGCCAATGAG
>PVKE010040462.1:0-14589 GCA_004027555.1 Craseonycteris thonglongyai
CCCGCTGAGCCGTCCCGGCTTTCCCAAATGTGAACTTCTTATTCCCCTTCACTGCCCCCCACTTTTCTAATGTTATAATTACAGTTGAGATTCAATATTATTTTATGTTTATTTCAGGTGTACAGCATAGTAGTTAGACATGTACATAACTTAAGATGTGATCCCCCTGACTAGTCAGGTAACCACCTGGCACTATATATTTTAAAAAAGCGGGAGAGAGAAGAACTACAAGGCATGCCTTTAAGATCCTTAGACCTTTTATGTATTTGAAAGGTTTGGTGATGAGGCAACACCATAAATCTTTCTGAGGTTTTAACAAAGGATTTAGAGTCAGGCCTTTGATCTCATCTTTAAACCATTGTCTGAGGGCAGCCTGGGTCTGATCTCCACCCACAGGCCCTGTTAATGTTCCCATTGTTTGCCATCCAGAGAGGCTGACAATGACAATTTTATTTGCAAACCCAGCAAGCACTGAGTACTCATATATATTTAACAGTTGTTCTTCTCCTCTTGCGTTTTACTACAAACAACTAGGAGAAGCCAGGCAACACTTTCGACACTGCCTTCAAGTGTCCTTAGCTCAGTCATCCAGTTCATGAGTTGCATGTTCCTTTTTCCCTTTTTCTGCTGAAGGAAGTGTTATCAAATTCTGTGCCGCTGAATAACAAAGATCCCCTTTCTTCCAGATTCCTCGCTTTTCTTTAAATCTTCTCAAGGGTCACCAGCTTTTTCTGTCTCTTTAATATTGTTCCAGCCTCTGCCCCCTGCCCAGTCCCAGTGTGACACCCACATTTTTATTGTTTCAACAGCACCGTACTTTCAGATATTAATATCTTTTCCAATTATCTATTGCTATGTTAAAAAAAAAATCACTCAAAACCTTAGTGCCTTAAAACAACACTTAATTTCTTGCACTTTGTCAGGAATTTGAGGGCAACGTCACTGGGCAGTCTGGGCCCAGGGTCTCTCATGAAGTTGAGGTCAGATTGCGACAGGGGCTGCCTTGAAGGTTTCACCTCTCTCTGATGGCGCAGGCATAACCACAGCCCAAGGCAGAATCAAATTGACCCTTCAGACCAAAGTGGTGGCAGAGGTTGGGCAGGGCGGGAAGGAGAACAGGGCCATTAGCCACAGCACGGGGATACAGTGATCCCTCGTTTTTCGCGGTTAATGGGGACCAGAACCTTCTGCGAAAGCTGAAAAACCACGAAGTAGGATTGGCCCCTAGGAATGTTCGTGTATGCGGGTACAAGAATGTTTTCAATATGTAAACAGTATTCATATTTTACTCATTGAAGACAAAAATGACAACAGTATACGTATTGACTTAAACGTGTCAGTGCTGATTAATAAGGTGAATGACAAAACCTTATACAGTCATAAACATGAATCAGCATGGCTTTCAGAGAGGTGAAGAGTCTTGTGTGGGTGGCGGAGGAGAGGCGCTCACTTGACTCCTAGAAGCTGTAGGCTCCCTCGGAGCCTCTCTCTCTCGCGCATCCACATGAAACAACGCTCCTTTCCACAGTGTGGCTGCCGACAGGGTTGTATTTTTTCATTTTTATTTTTTGATGAATATTTTGGGAAAACCCGCGAAGCACTGAAGCCGCAAACCATGAAGCGCGAAGTGGCGAGGGAACACTGTGCCGCAGTTCCCAACGAACGTTCGGGAAAGTTGACTGCCCAAGGTTCAGAGAGCGGCCTTGGCCTACCAGGGGTAGCGAACCTTTTGGTGATTGAGTGCCGAAGTTTATGCAATACCGTATTTTCCGGCGTATAAGACGACCAGGCGTATAAGACGACCCCCTAATTTTACAGTTAAAACATAGGTTGAGGCCTATATTCGCTGTATAAGACTACAGCCTCGGAAGTGGGGGGTCGTCTTATACAGCGAATAAGAGTATACTCGCTCAACTCACGTGCCAGTCAACCCATCGAGTGAGATAGAGGTATCGATTATTTTTATGTCTATAAGAGCATAAACAATGATTTTTTAAATGGTATTCACAGCTCCGTGTGCTGAAATAATTGCTCCACGTGCCACTTTGGGCACATAGGTTCGCCACCCCTGGCTAGGCCCTAGACTGAAATCCTGACGCTGAGTAACCACCTCCTAGTTGTTCAGTGCACTGGATTATTCCAGCAGCCCCAACTCCATGTGCGTACTGATGACTTAGAACAAGCATGTCCTGCCTGCAGCCCACAGGCCACGGGAGGCCCTGGGCGGCTTTGAGTGAATGGCCCAACACAAATTCGTAAACGTTCTTAAAACATCTGAGATTTTACTGGTTTTGTTTGTTTGTTTTAAGCTCATCAGCTGAGTCTCAGTGTGAGTGTATTTTATGGGTGGCCCAGGACAATTGTTTTTCTTCCCACGTGGCCCAGGAAAGACAAAAGGTTGGACACCCCTGACTTAGCATGTTCAGTGCTCACAGCCTTCCAGGAGTGCTATACCGACAGTACGTTTATTGTACTGGTGCAGAGAAGCCGACTTCAAAATTCAAGAGGCGTTAGAACCCGGGCCCTCAGACCTCTGGGGGCCAAGGCCCTGGGGGAGCAGGTGTGGGAGAGCTCCCGCCCGCTCTGTGGCCGTAAAGAAGCTCCGGCCTGTCGTAAAAGGCCGCGAGCAGCGCCCTGGCAGACGGCGGGGAGTCCATCTTGGACGCCGTTTCTGCTGCGGAAGTTGCGAGAACCTGTTGCTCGTCCCAGTGGCGCTTCTGCCGAGCTCAGCCCCGCGCCGGGCGCTCGTGGTGGGCCGGCCGGCCCTTCGGACGCGGTGACCGGGCCGCGGGGCGGCGCGGGGCGGCGCAGGGCGGCGCGATGCGGCCCGCGGACGCGGACGAGGAGCGCGAGCGCGAGCCCGACGGGGAGAGGTTCCCGAGCGCACCTGCGCACGACGCCGTGCGCGGGGACGTCGCGGCGCTCGAGCGCGGGGACGTCGCGGCGCTCGAGCGCGAGCACGTGCGCGCGCACGAGCGCGCCCGCCGGAAGCTGCGGGAGGTGGAGAGCCTGCTGGACGCCCTCAAGAGCGAGGTGGAGGCGTCGGAGGCCGGCGCCCCGGGCGAGGCGGAGCGGCGGGTCCTGAAGCTGTGCGAGGAGGCGGAGAAGAAGGCCGCGGAGGCCGCGCTGATGGGGAAGCGGCTCGGGGAGCTCCACCAGCGGATCGACAGCTACGAGGGCCACTGAGGCGCGCGGGCGCGGGTACGCGTGGGCCTGGCAGTGCCCAGCGCGGAGCTGCCCCCACGCCGGGTGCCGGAGGAGCCGTTGTGACCGGGCCGCATGCCCAGCGTCGCGCTTGCACGTCGTTGTTTAACGTTGGGAATGAAAAGAAAGCGATTGGGTGTGTGGTTGTGGGACCTAAAGACACACTTGTCAAGGGCGTCCCAAAATTCACGCAGGATCGGAATTTTGCGTCATTCGTGCGGTAAAGTGTTGCCAACGGGGGGAAAAAAAAGCGTGACAGCTGACAGTTCAGGGTTATTTTTTATTATTATTTTTTAAATAGGTAATTTTGGATTCTGGAGCATTTTGTGTATTTATTTTATTCTCTTATTGTTTTTGACAGAGAGAGAACCAAACTGGGGGGATCCCCAGCTCAGCACATGGGTCCGCACAGGCCGGACCCAGGATTCGATTCTGGGTCCCCGGGGCTGCAAAGTGAGCGCCCAACCCACTGAGCCCTCCTGGCTTCCCCAGTTCAGGGTTATTAAAAATGGAGCGCTCCACAAAAGAGCAACGCGTTTTCATTGTTGAGCAGTGAACATTTACAATTTTTCATTACAAACCTGTGTTTTCTATCAAACTTCTTGTGTGAATTTTGGGACACCCTTTAGTAAAATGTTTGCAGCGTGGACCGGCTCAGTCAGGGGGGTGGGAACCTAGGTGTTGGGACAGAAGAAGAGGCATGTGGAACAGCAGCGGGATGGACACGTGTCCGTTCTGCGAGGAAGTTGGAATGTTTCGGGGACTTTAGCGCGGGTGGTTGGCTTGTTCACGACATGGTGATGAATTTCCCCCGCTTGTACTCTAGGTCGTCATCCGCTGATGGACTCCATCCGGCTGGTCAGGAGGCCTGACGGCTTGGAGAGGCTGAAACCTGGGGAGCCTCTCTATCTGCGTTGTCACCGTGGGGAACTCTGAATCGCCAGTAACATTCCGGTAGTTGGTTTCAGTATTACATCGTCGCAGGGGGATTATGATGATTAGGTGCATTCAGTTTTGGAAAAGACAGCTTTCAATTTAATTTAATTTGCGTAAAGAAACAGAAGAACCTAATAGGTTCTTACAATATTATCGCAAGCTGCTGCATGCTCATATTTGTTACTGTGGGTATTGTGTCTTTTTAAAGTTTGCAAGTATATGCGTGTGCTTTGCTATTTTTCTATGGAATTTGGGGACCCACGAGAGTCTTGAAGTCAGAGAAGACACTACTTGGCTGCAGCTGCTGAAGCAAGAACCCAAGCCCCCGTCGAGGGTGCGGAGGCCTCACCTGGAGGAGGTTGAGGGCCCAGAGGATAGTGGGGCACGGAGAATGCTGGTGTGCAAATTCGGGAACTATTCAGCCCATCAGATCAAAGGAGGAGAGCGGTGTTCAGGGTTTTTTATTTGTTTCTTTTTTTCAGCAATGTAATTTTTCTGTGACACGTTAACTGATACACATAACATGACCTGCCTGGTGAGTAACCTAGGGTAGGGGAGGAGTTCTAGTTACTACATGTACTTGTTGACTTGGGGTGAACTTGATACAATACGGTCGTGCATTTCAGCGGTTTCTCCACCACGAATGCACATAGCCTCTGGGGGTGATGAGGAAAGCGTGGAGCTGGCTGCAGTGGGCCCCAGACTGATGATATAATAGCAGGAAACACCTTCCAGGCTTTGATGAGGCCCCGTCCCAGTCATCGGAGCAGAATTCCCGGGGATGGAGAGTGGAGCTTAGCTTATTAGGAGAACGTTCGTTTGCCTGCAAAAAACAATGCTGGAAGCCAGGTTTTAGAATATGTACAAATGACCAAAGCCATTGACTTGGCCAGGAAAAGGCGAGACAAATATTTTTCAAAATGAAAAGTTCTCGTTGATGGTCCATCATTATCAAATGGAAGTCAGGTGCTTCTGATTTGGGACTGTGCTGAGACCTGTAGCCCAGAGGCAGGTCTGAACAAGCGGGGAGAAGGCAGAGCAGGAAGGGGCCTCGTGAGAACGTGAGCAGGCTCCTGCACTCAGGAAGCTGCCGTTGATCAGTCACTCGTTCACAGTGACCGTGTGCCGCTTGCACCCTACTGGACACTAGGAATTTGGGGCACGTCTGTAAACAGTTGTGTGGTGTCTCCATGCTGGTCTTTGATTCAGCGCATAATTGGTGCAGCCCACGGATGCGAGGCTACGTCAGTGGACATAACAGTGCATGTGCACTTGGATCTGACACATGTAAGAAGCTTAGAACAGCGCCTGGCCATAGTAAGGCAGGAAAAAATTACAGCAGCCGTAAGTTCTGTAGAAAAAAACAGAAGGGAGAGTTGGAAGATTGGCTTGGGAGACCCTGCTACTTTATACAGGCTGGCCAGGTGACGGCTCTGATAACAGTGACTTTTCAGCAAAGACAGACGTGAGGAGCGCACACAGGGCCACCCAGGGAAAGTGTTTCAGGCAGGTGGACCACCAGGGTGCAGAGCAGCGTGAGCCCCAGGGTAGGAGCGAGTGGGACGTGGCCAGGGCGGAAGAGCAGTGGCCTTACCCTCGAGTAACATGCAAAGTGGTTCGAGGATTTAAGAGGAGTGACAGGATCCGACCACGACGCCGAGGCTCACTGGCTGCCGTGTTGGAAATTGGGGCTGGAGCAGGGTGAGAGCCGGGGGACTCCCTGGTCGGGTGGCCGTTGCAGGCACTGGGACTGTGGACTGCACTCTGAAGCTGCTGCTGGGGGCCAGGATGGGGACAGGCACGGATCCAGCCACCGTGCTGGGGCTCATGGCCTGAGCACTGGTCTAGGGCAGCCGTATCATTTGTCAAACAAACCAAGGCAGAGAAAGGTGGCCCTGGTGATAATTGGTCTGGGGCCACAAGCATAAACTAGCATGGTTGCAGGCAAACAGGTGTGCACACCCTGTGCTTGTGCCGTGGTGGGAGCACTGAGGAGGGAGTTCGCTGAGCATCAAGGCGGTGGAGAAGGCTCTTTGGACCAAGTGGCTCTTGGTCTGGGCCTGGAAGCATAAACACAGCACTCCAGGGATGGGAACAGAGGTCCAGAACTGGCCCCAGAGATCCTGTTGGAGGGAGTGTGTGAGGGAGGCAGGAGGCATGGTTGCAGAGGTCTTCTGACTTCAGAGACTTTAAACATCATCCTGTGCATCCGTTCTCCACGGACTTTAAACATCATCCTGTGCATCCGTTCTCCACGTGGGGTCTTTGTGCTGATGCCCTGGGGTGTACTGGTGAGTTCTGAGTAGCCCATCTATTTGAATGTTTGACAGGAAAAATCTTAATTTTTCAAATGGCATGCCACTGGCTGAGGAAGTCTCCCACTCCAGGCTGCTGCTGGCTGCCCAAGCCCCTGGAGCGGTGCTGTTGAGACGTGTGGGAACCCTGGGGTGATGCTGAAGTGCAGGCCCAGCCCTGTGCTGCATGTCTAGCGGGCCCCGCAGCGGGGCTACCATGCCTGTGCACCTGGCACACTTGGAGTCGAGGCCCCTGTGAGGTTGAGTGGTGGCTGCAAATTTGAGACAGTAACGGGAGCCATGGCAGGTCTGAGCAGTCAGCGACACCGAGATAGCTCTCGGTTAGGGCAGCGCATGTGCGGTGGTAGAAAATGGACAGGGCGAGGTTGTGGTTTGTAAATGTCAACACATCAGTGGGAAGCTTTGTGTCCTTTGTTTTGTTTTTTATACTTCTCTATATTTAAATAATGGTGGAAGCTGGGAGGGCTCAGCGGGTTAAGCACTTGCTTTGCAGCCCCAGAGCCAGAGGATCGAATCCCAGCCCAGGTGGAACCATATGCTAAACTGTTCAGTTCTTGCCGGGGCCTATGCAGGAGGCTCCCGGCCCAGTTCCTGCCCCGCGCCCACCTGTGGAGTGAAACTATGTGGAAAACTGATGCTGTCAACTGTGGAGACTGCTCTGGGCCCTCCCCCTTCTCTCTGTCTCTCTGTCAACAACAACAAAAAAAGGAATAAAAATACTGAAATAAACATTTTGTAATAAAACAATGGAAGTCTGTGGGAAGGGTCCAGGGAGGGGGAGGCAGGTCCTGGCTTCAGCAGTTTCTGTCTGGCCACCCCTGGAAACAATGAGGTGACAGGTGTCTGATCTGCCGTGCTGGCATTCAGGGGAAATGACCTGTGGACTGAGGCCTTTCGTGGCTCTTCACAACACCCTGTGAAGCTGGTGCCATCACTCAGGGAGGGGGGACATGCGGTGCAGTGGGTAACAAGTGCCAGACCGAGGCGCGCCCCTCTGGGCACTGCCGTGACCACGCCCCTCACACTCTCCCCACGCCGGGAGAGCTGGGGCTGGTGACGACCCTGAGATGAGGTGGGACAGTGGGTCCTGGGCCTTGCTCTCTCCAGCCGACCAGGCTGCCCCTGTGGGCAGTGTCTGCACCTCCAGACTCAGCTCCGGGAGGAGGGACGAGCCCCATCTGGCCCCAGGTCCAGGGTGGCTTCTCCAGTCCAGCTCTCCTGTATGGGGCAAGTGCCCCTGGCACCCCCAGGCCTTCAGTCTGTACCAGATTTGACTGCTGGGCGGCCAGCACCTAGCAGCAGGGTTTTCTCTCCACATGTTTGCTGACCTAAACCAGGAAGCTGACCAGACCTGGGGTAGGCAGAGCCGCCCTGGGGCACAGGCCCCCTCATCAGACAAGGGGAGCAGCCGGGGTGGCTGCCCGCCTCCAGCAGGAGTGCAGCGAGCCCGGTGTGCTCAGGTTGTCTGGTTTCCAAGTGAGGATAGAGGGACAGAGGTCCCGACTTGACGGCGTTGGCTTACACGGTTGGTTTGTAGGGGCCTGGAGGTCAGTGTGCACGCCACAGTCAAGTCCAAATGCAGGCAGCCCACAGGTCTTGGCGATGCTTCCTCTTCAGGAAGCCTGTGTGGGGACAGTAGCTCCCCCAGGTCGGGACCCCAGGCCACCGGGCAGCCCCCCGGCTGCTGAGGGCTGCCTTGTTGGCCCAGAAGGGGACACCACAGGTGTGCAGCACAGCGCGCCTGTCACGGCTCAGCATTCCTGAGTTTCTCAGTCTAGACAGAACCCTTTCTAAAGTCATTGTGCGCCCCAGGGCGCATGGGCACCTCAGCCTGAGAATAGGCTTCAGGATTTCAGGGACCTGGAGGTGGTCTTATCTGAACCCCTCATTGTTACAGACGAGGGAAGTGGTCCTGCAGGGGTTGGGGCTCCATGGGGCCGAGGCCAGGCAGCCCTCCCGTGCACAGGCCCCTGCCCCTACTCAGCACCTCCTGGGACCCCCTGTGCTGCTGCTTCAAACGTCCTGGGGCAGAGTTCATGCTCTCAGCAGGAGGATCCAATGACACGACGTTTGAGGGCCTTTAACACATGAGTTTGGAGTCAGCCAGGCCTGAGTTTGGACATGTGGAAAGGTGACCCAAGTCCCCTTTTCCCCATCCACCCTGGACTTTACTCTGAACACGCTGGCTCTCACCCTGGAGCGCGGATCACAATCACCCAGAAGGCTGTGCAGCGCCATCTCCCAGCTTCCCTTGCGGCTGGGGGCCCATTCCCAGGCTCTCTAGTTCAGAGCATGCTGATGCTGCCGGCCTGGGGACCGGGCTCGGAGGACCCCCGTCTACACCAGCCCCTGTGCCTCATCAAGTGCGTCTTGAACACCACCTCCCCCAGAAGCCTTCCTGAGGGCGGAGCTGAGTTTTGGGGCCCCCACTCCCTCCAGGGCTCTCTGTGCCCCCCAGGGGTTAACAACCCTGCACCCCCCCCTGCGCATTTGAACTCGCTCCACCCCTGAGGGGTAACGATCATCCTCGCCATTGCAGAGGAAATTGATTCCAGGTTACAGAACTGGCCCAGAGCGTCCCAGCACAGAGCAGGCAGGCAGGCAGGCATCAAAGTGGAGTCAGCCCAAGGCTTTCCTTCCACAGTGTCGGTGTTCACAGCAGCTGGGTGGTGTGACCAAGCCCTGCTCCAATGGACTGGGCTGAATGGAGTCCCCCCAAAGGTGTGTCCTTCCCAGAACCTCAAAGGGGCCTCACTTGGAAGTGGGCCATTGCAGATGGAACAAGTTAGGAAGAGGCCATGCTGGAGTAGAGTGGGCCCTAGTCCAATACGGCTGCTGTCCTGAGCAGACACACACACACACACACGGAAGAAGGCTGTGTGACAGAGGCGGGACGTGGGACTACGCAGATGCAAGCCCCGAGGGCTGCCGGGCACCACCAGGAGCTGGGGCGGAGGCCCGGTCAGCTTTCCGCCTGGAGAAGCGTTTGCAGATGGCCGTTCCGGGGCCCCGGGCTCACTGCCGCCGTCCCCGGGGGGCTGTGTGCCAAGCAGTCGACAAGGCCCCTCACACTTCCTGCCACGTGACCCCTGCCGTTCTGCTTGTCCCTGAGAAACTCAGTGCCTCACCTCTCCCAGCCTCCTCCCTCCCCAAATATTTGAGATGCTATCGAGGGTAAAACCTGTTTGCTCCTGGGGGCCGTCTGGGCTGAGTGGAGAGGAGGCGGTGAGCCCGGCCTTGTCCATGCACGACCCTGCTCTGAACCTGTCTCCCCTCCTGCAAAGTGTGGAGGTTACCCCCAGGGTGAGGCCCCCTCCTCTCCTGGCCTCCTCTCTGCTTAGGCCTCCCCGCCACGCCCAGATGTCCTTTGGGCAGCTGGTGGCAGGACTCCTGAGCCGGGTGTGGCTGGAGGCCTCCTGGCTGGTCTCCGTGCACCCCACCCCCTCCTCATCTACCCAGTGGGCCTCGAAGGGGCAACCTGACCCTGTCTCCCAGGACCCTCCAGACCACTGGTCCTCAGCCAGCAGCTCCGGGCAGGCCCGGCCCAATGCAGCGGGCAGCTCTGGGTGGCTGGGGTCAGACAGCTGGCATCTGAAGCCACCCTGGAGCTGTGCTGTGCAGCCAGGGCTGTGGACTGGACGCTCCTGGTCTGTGCCCTCCCCTCTCCGTCCCACCCCAGCTCCCACTCCCCAAGAATGTCAGGTCTTCGGGCTTCGCTGCCTTTGCTGCCCCAGGTCCCACAGCACTGCCTCCTCCAAGCCCACCTCCCTCTGCAGAGTCTTCATCCCTTGGGGGCTGTTGGTGGCTGGGGTCCTCCTGGCCCCTCTGCTTCTCCCCTCCTTCAGTCCCCTCTCCCTCACATCCATCCCCCTGTCTGGCTGGGGACGCCCTGAGGCCACGTCAGGGACCTGGTGACTCAGGTGAACCTGATGCACCAATGGGGTGTGGGCCCTCCTGGCTGGGCTCTGTGCTGGCCTCACACGAGGGACCTTCAGTCCTGTTTGCTGAGCACAAATCAGCTCCGGTGTCTCCTCTGATCCCGCCAAAGGTTAGAGAGCCAGAGGTTGGAGAGTCCTTCCCACCAGGCCACAGCTGCCCAGACCCTCCGGACCCCACCACAGGCCCAGACCCACAGAAGCCACGTCCCGCCTGTCCATCCCCTGGGGCCAGGGGTTCCTCTTTACTCTGCTTAACGTGGATGAAACTGGTAATTCCAGTTCTTCACCCAGCCTCTCCACACCAGCCGTGCGAGAGGCCCGCACCCAGACGTCTGGGTCTGCCAGGTGGGTGGTATCGGGGGCAGCAGCCGGAGCTCAAGGGAAGGCGAGGACCCGCTGAGGTGTGTGGCCCTGTCGAGGGCAAAGGTCTCTGATTTCCCCACTCTGCCCGCTCACTGGGTTAGATGATATGGGGGAGCGTGAGCTAGGGGGTGTGCTAAGGGCAGAAGCACTTCCCTTGCCTGTGCAAACCCTCCCTGCTGGACCCATGGGAGACCCCCTGGACCCACAGAAGCAGCTCAGAATGCTGCTGCCCTGTCTGATGAGGTGCCAAGTTCTTGTTCAGCAACCACAGGGCACGTGCAGAGGAGAGAACTTGGGCCTCCAGCTGCCCCCGGAGCCAAATCTCATGTCCCCCCCACACGGAACCAAAGGACCGGGACAGAACCGGAACTTGAACACCAGAACCTTTGCAGAAGCCAAGGGTCCGTAGTCTGGGAAGATCCAGTGTTGAAGCCCCTTTACCGTAAAGGGCCCTGCTCCAGGGTCCCGCAGTTAAAACCTGCCCCACCAGCACTTCCACACACCTGTGCCCCCAGCCCCTTCCAATCCCCCAGCCCGGCCCAGTGAGCAAAATGGGTTAGAGGCACCGCTAGGCTCCCATCCGCTGGTGCCTTTTCAGTCAATAAACCTTTCCTTACCCGCAACCCTGAGGTTTTGAGTCTTGGCCTTTTGAAGGATCGATCGGACCAAGCCCTTCCTAGCTCTGGGGGAGGGGAGTCCTGGCTGCTTCCCTGATGCTCCTGTTACCCCAGGACCCCACAGAATCTGCAAGAAACCCCAGCAGCAGCAGCAGCAGCAAACTCGTGTCCACGCCTGGTGGGGGTGGGGGGAATGACCCCGACCTGGTTGGGGACAAAAGGAAGGCTTTTTCCCATGTTGCAGTTCACCACTTCCTTCCGGGAAGAAACTGGCTTTATAGAGAAAGGCAACTTGAGTTAAATTTTTAATAGCGCTAAGGCCTGGCCCGGGACCCGCGTTATCCGCCGACCTCGTCCACGGGCACTCTGCTATTTGTGTTCACTCTGACGGTGATGCTCCAACCACCTTTCTCAATCCCTACAAAGAGCTGCACAGGGGAGGACTTAGAGTGGGCCTGCTTTGCACTGGGCAACAAGTCAGGAAACAAAACATTGGGAAAAAAAACTTTCACAAGTACATTTTTCGAAAGAGCATCCTCTTTTCGAGCAGGGAGGTGGGAAGGTGGGCTGTGAGCAGACCCGCTGGGAGTCAGCCCCCTGCATGCAGCTGGCTTGAGACAAGAGCCTCACAGCCCCCTCTGAGCAGCCCCGCGCCCTCCCCCTCCCACCAGCCCCTCCAGGCCCCGCCCTTTCAGTCCAGGGTCTTCTGGGGGCCCCCCTCTGGGTCTGGGCACTCTCTCCTTGACCAAACTGTAGTCAGGCGCCTCTGAGCCCTCAGCCTTGGGCCCCGTCCTATCTTCCGCCTGCCTCGCCCAGCTGTAGCCAGAATCACTAAGCCTTCCCCCACCCTCCACGGGCCAAGTTCCCAGTCCCCCGCCCTCGGTGGGTAAGCCCTCAGCCCACCTGTAGCAATAATCCCCCAACTCGCGGTCTCCCCTCGGTAAGTTTCCATGCGCTGACCCGTCACTCTGTCCCCCTGCCGTAAACGCCCAGCTGTCCCCGTCCTGCTCAGCGTTGAGCCCAGTCTCGCCCCCACTTCAATTGTCATCACTCCCATTGCAATAGTCCCGAGTTCTCGTCCCTGTTTTTTTTTTAATATATTTTTATTTATTTATTTTTATTTTTGACAGAGAGAGAGACAGAGACAGAGAACTGAACCAGGGGCACTCCCCAGTTCAGCATATGGTTCCGCACGGGCCGGATTCGATTCCCCGTAAGTGAGCGCTTAACCCACTGAGCCATCCGGCTTCCCCCTTGTCCCTGTTTTAACGAGTGTCAGAATCACTGTCGCTCTGACACACAGGTCTCGGGATAACCGTTTCTTGGGAATGAGCCCATCCCCTGAGGAGGGGCTCTGAGGGTTCGCACCCCTCCTCTAGATGCGCTTGCTGGAGGTGCTCCCTGGTGACACTCCGGGGGGCTGGGGAGCAGCTCCCACCGCTGTGGAAGCTTCCAGTTTAAATGGAGGCCTGAGGAACGAGGCAAGCCTGCCTGGCCTGGGTCTCCCGCCCCCTGTGCTGATAAGATCACAGCTGAGGGCCTCCTCTCAGAGGCCTGACCTTCCTGGTTGGGAGGCCACAGCCCCAGGGCGAGCTGGGCCCTGGAATGTCCTCCTCCGAGGGAACTGCCCAGCACCGGGTGAGTGGAGCAGCCCCTCCCGCTTCCCCGAGGAGCCTCCCTCGCAGGAAACCTGGGGAAAGCGACCTCCAAAGGCATAGTCGGGTGCCAAGCGCCAGGCTGAGCCTTGTGCAGCCTGGGTTCACATCCCCACCACCCTGCCCTCAAGTGCTCGCCGGCAAGGGGGGCTCTGCAGGCTTCCCCAGCGACCCACACCACGTGTGCCCAGCACTGGGGAGAGGAGACAGGCAGCCGGTGGAGGAATACACGCCTGACCTAGACCCCCCTCCCGCCCCCCGGCGCTCCGGACACACAGAGGAGCCGGCCCGTGTCTAACGCCCGGAAAAGGGCTGTGGTCGTGAGCTGTCCACTGAGTGACTCACCACCGGGTGTTCTGAAAAGCAGGTGACAGCACCGTGTGCTCATTACCACACTCACTCACTCAGACGCTTTCTGTCTGCCCCCGGCGGCCAGGCCCATCTGATAGCGCCAGGCCCAGGAGCCAGAAGGCAGGTCCACTCACCCATTACTCACTCCGCAAACATTCTCCCGGCACCCGTTTCCCCGGAGGCAGGGTGGGGGGCGCCACTGCAATTCAGTGACAGCCCCGAGACCCAGGCCAGCGCGGTGAGATGCGGGCACCCCCCAGGCCTGTACCCAGGCCCCGGCTGCGGGAAGGGTCAGCACAGTGGAACCAGGAAGTGGCAGCTGTCGTCTCATGGGACCTTAGCAATGCAGAACAGGGACAGGCAGGGTTTGCGGAACGTCCAACCCTGTGGGTCCCGCCCTCTGTGTCAACAGCTGGCCAGGCCTTATAAAGCGGGACAGGCCTGTCGCGGGCATCGCCTCAGCCTCAGCCTCAGCCGCCTGCAGGAGCGAGCGTGCGTCCGGACCCCGCACCATGACTGAGCTGGAGGTGGCCGTGGGCATGATTGTGGACGTCTTCGCCCGCTACTCGGGGGCCGAGGGCAGCAAGCAGAGCCTGACCAAGGGGGAGCTGAAGGCGCTCATGGAGAAGGAGCTCCCGGGCTTCCTGCAGGTGAGGCCGGGCCCCCGTGGGGCAGGGAGTGGGGTAGAAGGGAGGCTGTGCGAGGCAGGGGGACAGAAGGGGTCAGGACCCAGCTGCTCTCCAGTGGGGGGCAGGGGGCTCCGGAGCCCGTTTACCTGGGACCGGGATTCTTACCCTGCGGGGCCTCGGGGCAGGGCGTGGGGTGGCAGCCTGAGCAGTGGGAGATGGGGCGGGCGCTGAGGGCACAGGGACCCAGCCCAGGGCCGAGGCCGGGGCCGGGGCCCTTGGGAAGGTCCCTCTCCGAGGCGGCTGGCCACACACATCCCGGGTTCACTGTCTGCCTGCCTACCTGCCCCCCCCATTCCCACATCACCTGTTGCCTGGTGTTAGTGGGACTGACAGGAATAAGGACAAGAGGGGGTCCCACCCCGGCACCAGTGTGGCCAGAGCCACTGGGCCTGGACCCTCACAAGGGGACCTCTACCCACACTAAACACGGGGCCTGCCTCCCTCTGCCTTCTCCCTGCTCCCCCCTCCTCTACCTCCCTCCTTCCCGGCCTCCCCCCTCCTCCCCTCCCCCTCTCCCCCTC
>PVKE010040463.1:0-14588 GCA_004027555.1 Craseonycteris thonglongyai
TAATCTTATACATCATTTCAAGAAAAAATATATTTTCCACCATTAAATTATTCATTTTAATATCATCCTACTTATAAGTCTCTGTACACACATAGGTAATATAAGTTTTTTACTCCAATAACAATGCCTACCCTTGCATTATTTTGAAAACCTTCCTAAGATCTTTAGTGAAATCATTGTAATAGCTTTAAAAATACAGCTCTATCCTTCTTCCTCTAATTTTGTAAAGGAAGGAAATTATTTGGTTATCAACTGAAAGCAATGGAAGCTTCTATAAATCACTTCAATTTAGTGGCATCTTTTGACATTATAAAGCAAAAATATCTGCAGACAGCAGACCAGAACTACTTTATTCTGAGTGGTAAAATTAACATGCAGACCAGTAAATGGAATTTTTAGTTACAATTCATTAATATGTCCTTAAGCATTTTTTTGAGAACTATCCATGTACAAGAGAGTCAACATCAGCTCCTGACAGCTGTCCCCTATATGCTTTCTATAAACAGATAATGAAGCAACATCCAGTCATTCTCTCTGGAAAGACAGCTTTCAGAGCTTTATGCAAATAACATGACCCTCTAGCTGGGGCACATTCTTCAAAAAGACACCTACCTTCAAAAGTGACAGCAAGTAATAATGTGACAAACGAGCATGCAGCCTGCACATGTGCCACATATTTCACCTAGAATCCTTGGATGTGATAAAATTAATGTGACCTCTATTGCCAAGGACGTTATAATCAATGGAACCGAGCCATGGGAGAAGCATGGTGGGGGCTAGGCCCTCATTTAGCAGGCTTTTAGTTAAAGCTTTTTAAAATCAATTTTCCTCTTTATTTTATTTTCTGGCCTGAGATACACTCACTTAGAGAATTTCTATTGTCTTCATTACAAGAAGAAGGAGCTGTATTCGCTGAGCATCAGGAAGAAAAAGAGAGGTCACGGATGATATAAGCGAGTAATTAGACTGTAGGTAGGCAATATAAAACTTTAATGAATATTGATATTGGAATTAAAGATCTTGGCTGATTGTTAGTATAGTCTGCTATACATTTTACTTTGTTTTACAATTGGTTTTTTTTTTCCTTTTAAAGAGAGAAGACAAATGATGTACCTTTGTTTTCTTTATTGACGAGAGAATTATGCAAAAATGTATAAAATATTTCCAACTGCCTTTGCAAAATAATTAAGGTACAAATTAACTGTTTTCAATGTACCCTCACACATGAATGCAGAAAGCACACCATGAAAGCTTTATTGTATCTTGAATATAGCAATCCAATATAAGAGAAAAAACAATAGGACACTCTTTCAATCTACTTTGACAGGCTTGACAAATATTAAAAAGTCCTACACTAATCTTGGTGGCATCAAGCTGAGATCTAGGCCACCAATTGGCATGGACATCAAAACACAGCAGAAGTAGATTTAGACATTTGCTTTATAATTATTTTGAAGCTACTAGATAGAATCATATCTTTATAAAATTTATATTCACAGTTCAGAATTATTGCAGATATGTAGGAAATGATTAAAAACTAAAAAATACACATTTTTACTAATGGGGTTGTAAAAGAAATTAAATTGAATTCATCATAAAATAAATATACATTCAAAACACAAACAAAAATATTGTGTCATTCTAGCTTCAAGATTGTACCGGTCACTCATTACTTAAATTTGTTGAATATATATACATATTTGAGAAAAGCTTGGGTTTATTATTCGAACATGACATTTCATCTTGGAAAAGTTACCTATATACTCCAAGGACACAAAAACAAGTTAGATAAGTAGGAATTAATTTTAACAATTTCTCCTAAAGGCCAAACAGCCTTTAAAATTACAGGTTTGACAAAGGAATGGTAAAGTGGTCCTCTGTTTTATTAGGTAGCCCACAAATTCATGTAATTCTAATTACATATAAAAAGGAGTGAACATAGTAAAGACATTCGCTCACTTTATGAAATTACTATCAAAGTATGAGAGACTTCAAATATTCAGAAAAATATAAATTGATAGCTGTTTGCTCATTATTAAATTTGAAAGACACTTAATTTAATATTTTTAGTTATTTACTAATATCTTTTTATAAAAATGTGGCATGCAAAATTATTAAAGGCAAATACTTCCTTTCAGCCATATTTTCTGCAACCTACAGACAAGCACTTTTGCTTATTTCAACTGTTTAATTTGGTTTTGACTTTCATGTCTCTATATATGTTTATTTCTTTATCTTTCAGTTTTAAGCAATTTCCAAATATTTGCAGTTAGATTTTCATCTTATCAAACCTATCTTGGACATACTATGCCCTATGTTTCTAATAGAATTGCATTATAAATGTCACGGGACCAATATTTAGACTCTGCATTGTAATGTCTGTATAGACAATATCAACAAAGAATTCATTATGAATGATTCACTATGATTTATTATGAATACAGTATTCTGCAGTGTATTTTCTATTCTAGCATATATTTTGAATATACATAGTGCTTATTCATTTTAGTATTAATTCACAAACTAAAATGTAGGAGGTCCTTGTGTGGTGTGGTGGTGCAAGATGCAATGTGTTATTTATCTAAAGAACAGCTTTTTTTTTAAGTCACTGATTGACAAAAAATAATAATAAAATATATTATTGTATTATAATAATGTACAATTTAAAATATATTTACGAAAAAAGAAAAGAAAGAAAAAACAACTTTACACCTCAAGGAATTGGAAAAAAAGAACAAACTGAACCTGAAATCAGAAGAAAGAAATTCTAGTACTTGCAACAATACGGATGGAATTTGAGGGCATTTTACTAAGTGAAATAAGTCAGAGAGAGAAATACAAATGCTGTTTGATATCATTTATATGTAAAATCCAAAAGAAAAAAAAACCATTGGAACAAAGATTGGTTGCCAGAGGTGGGGAGTGTGGGGTGGGAGAAATGAATGAAGGTGATTGAAAGGTACAAACTTTCAGTTACAGAATAAATAAGTTCTTGGGATGTAATATGTACCACAGTGACTACAGTTAACAACACTGTGTTGTATGAGTATATTTGAACGTTGAGAAGAGAGATCTTAAAAGATCTCAAAATAAGAAGAATGTTTTAAATATGTGAGATGATAGATATTAACTAAATAATGTGGAAATCATTAGAAAAACATATACATATGTCAAAGCATTACGTGTAAACCTTAAACTAATATAATGTCATGTTAATTATATTTCCATAAAACTGGATAACATTGGTTAGAATTATAAATGTAAATACTATTAATACTGCTTTGCAAAATAAATTTAAAATATTTACAACCAGGTAAATAGGTTGGAGAAGTAATATCGCTAATGAATTTCAAGAAGGAAACTGTCTATTTTTATTTATATGTTGTGTATAATTTTTTAATGTCTTGAAATTAAAAGAAAACAATAGAATTAAAATAATAGAAATTAGATATTGGGCTATATATTGTTTACTAAAAATATTTAATTTTTATAACAAATTGTTAATTTAAATGGAAGAAATATTTGTTTAAAATGTCCCAATGATGTTGATATTTGTAAAATAACTATTTAAAAAAATGTTAGCAATCATGGATGATGTTTATAGCCTTTTCTGAAATATTTATCAAAACAGAATATTTTTAGTATTTAAATATCACTGTCATTTAAATGAGATATCTTAAGATTTGCAAACACATTGACATTTTAACATTAAATAATTTAAAATGAGATTGAAAATAAAAATTATGTTTATCACTATTAAGTACTGAAAAATAATTAGAAATAAAGCACTTCAAGTTATGTAACTTCTTACATTTTTGTGCTTGATTACTTGTTATGTTATGACAGGATTCTTTAACAATTCTTGTTTTCTAATTAGCATATTCAATCTTGATGTTTTCTTTCTAGAGCATTTTGTGATTTATTTAGTATTAGATTACAAATTTTAGATTCTCACTAAATTTGAACATTATAAAATACAAATTTTAGGCTCTTTGTTCATTAAAATTGAACATGATATGACTTTTGAGTCTTTAGTAATACATGAACTACCAAAAAAGAGTTTGTTTCCAAGTTTTCTGTTAAAATATTGTTATCAAAGAAGAAATTATTGTCTATTTTTTTGTAATGTTTCTTCACTTGTACTCAGACTATCTCCACATAGAAGACAATGTATGAGTGTTTAATAGTACGGTACAAATATATATTATATAATAATCATAGTATTATATTTATTAGTATAAAGTGATGTAAATTAAAGAAATGAACATGTTTTTTTTTTATGGGAGTATATGAGGGCTGTCCAGAAAAAATCCAGCCATCGTCAATATAACAAGAATGGCTACATGGCAGGATACTTTCCAGACAGCCCTTATATAACAAAAATGTCACCTGAGTTAGACCAGGTGGTTAAGAAATCATTTTCTAAGAAAATTTAACTGGAACAATATCAGAGGGTGTGAAATTATATATTTTGATTATGTTGTCAATTTTGAAGTATTTTCACAGATTTGCAAGTAGAAATGATGAGTTGACAGCTGAAATGTATATCTAGATGTGTCATAGAAGAAATCTCACTTGTGATATAAATTTGAATTACTGTTGATCACAAAAAAATTAAACATAAGGTTATAATTGTGTGGGTGCCAAAAAAATGTATACACATTTTAGGAGATGTGATCTATATTACTTTTCAGAGTTGAATTGAATTATAGTAGCAATGTGTAGTATAACGTTTACTCAAAAGATGATGTTGATCAAATGAATGGTAGTGTCACCATGCAACAGGCAGGACAGTAAAAAAAAACAAAAAAACAATGGCAGGAGCATGGTTGTCATCCAAGATTGCAAGACCATTTTGAAATGGTATTTTAAGTTCAAGAACATTGTGGATGTATAATGAAAATGGAGACAACAGAACTTCCAACATGCCTAACACCTGCATGCATTTGTGATAAATTTGAGACACATGGTAAATTAAAATGGCATGTGCAGTGATACAGCGGATACTCCAGTCAATGTTGCTCAAGCAGTAGTTTACCATCATCAGAAGTGCTTGGATGCTGTTGGTAACCACTTAGAAAACCTCTTGTAATTGTGGAAGTTAAAACATGACTTGTATTCATCTTTTGTTAGTATATATTGAGTATTACAATCTTAATACAGTTTTTTCTTACTTAAAATGTGTATACACTTCTTTTTGGCACCCTCTGTATTTATGTATTGATAATAAATATAGGTTTTGAAAAGGAACAGAGTTTGAGCTGATAGGCAGGTTATTAGAAAAAAAAAATCAACATATGCACCACCATGGAAATTAAAGAAAATGCTGTCAAGAAGTGACTAGTCAATAGTGGTAAATGTTCATGCACAAAATCAGTTACAATTTTGAGGATCATAAATGTGTGTATCTGCAAGTTGTTTTATCCAGTTGATCACTGTGAGTTAGTTAAGGAGCTGCTAACTAATAAAATTCAATATATCAATAATTTTATGAAATATTGATGTATCCTATACATAGAATATGAATGGTAGTGGGGTGGGAGTGGTATATTAGGACTAAAATAAATTTTGTCATCTTCAAGTTGGTGCTACCCACATTTTTCTTGCCATTAACAACTAGCTAACAATTGGAAAGAAGGGATTTTAGTGGTCATTCCTGAAACTGTTGGACAAATTTTGCTTCCAGTCACTGGCTATTGCTCTATTACTTCACCACCTATAACTGCCATACAGACTGAGAAATGGAGCCTGTATCTGAACTCAAAAGGAAAGTGATTTGAATTTTGTCAATAGCTAACTGGTATTTGCTATAGTTGAGCATGCATGACTTCAATGCATGTTAATAATTTGGCTCTAAGACTTTGTATATATTTACATTTATATTAAAAGAAATGTATTTTTATCTTGGAATTACATTAAAAATCACTTTTGATAATAAACTAGTAATACAATCATAGAAAATTTAAAGTCTAAAAAATGTGGGAAAGAAACACAAACTTTTTTTTTTTTTTGTATGACTGGATTTTCCCCTTAGAATATTCTGAAATTTATGAATGTTTCTCTAAGGGGTAAAAAAGGGCCTATGTATGAATTTACCCTGAAATTTTTCCCCAGGTTGATGTTATATGGGTTTTAAGTTCCTGTCCTAGAAATTTTGTGACACATCTACTTATGTTATAGGTAAGAAAGTGATAGTTTCTTAAATGAAGTTTAAGTGATAAACCAACTACACGTTGGCAGAGAGAAAAGCAAACACTGTGTTTATAGCCCTTCAATCTTACTCTTTCCTCTACTTCACATTATCTCACAATATGAATATTATCTATTCTGAACTATAGTTAATGACAAAAAGACATATGAAGTTGTATGGTTTTACTGTAGCAGACAAAATGTAAAAGACCAGTGAACATTAAATTCTACTTATTATACAACATAAATATGTTTTTATGAGTTGTTTTTAATTAGTCATTTAAAAAATATTTCTCCCAGAATCTGAATATAACAAGTATGGTTTATTACACACAGCCTTATGGAATACTCTAACATATTGAACTCACATTTTTAACCTTTTGTAATCCCTCATGTTCATTGTTTGTATGAATGAACTGTGAGCACATTAAATGAACTTCCTCTGCTATAATTGGCTGTTACATTTAGTTTGTACCTGACTTTATTGAACTTGAATGATACTTAATGGGTCATTGTTTTTCTACTTTAACCTAAACTTATAAAACATAATTGTCTTCTCAGTATTTCATTTAGTGAAGCACTATAAATCATAGGTATTTACAGGATTGAATTTCTGTAAACCATCTTAGAGTGTAACAAATAGACACATGGTAGTAGAGAGGAGAGAGAACTGATCTCTAGTTTCTTACATTTGAAATATTTATGAGATTGGAAGATATTATCAAAGACTCTATATTTACTACCTATTAATACAGACTTGCAGATTTTAATAATTCATCACACAGTTGTTAAACATTTTATACCTATGTGATGGGTCCTGGGGATACAAAGGTTAATAAGAATGGTATTCTACTGAGAGATCAGAGTTTAAAAGGCAAATATACTCTAATTTCAAGTTAACAGTATTATACTGGAGGCATGCATATCGTACTGTGGAGAAACAGAACAGTGAGGAAACTGCCTGATAAACTGAGGTTTTCACAGGACAGAACACAGAAAAAAAGGTATTGAAGTAAGAATAGAAGGTCAGCATAAGAACAAAGGGGAGCTAACACTCAGTGCAAAGGGAATTACATGAAAAAGATAGCACAAAGACAGAAAATTGCTCAAAAACACACAGACTATTTGACTGTAATGTCACATTGTAGAAGAGCATGGGTGATATGTGCCCAGACCATGAAGCCCAGGATTAAACAATGCACCTACCACTTTGGCTTATATTCCTTTGTCAAGAATTTAGCCACAGGTGGCCATGCGTCACTAAGGCCCAGTTCACGATCATGTGACCTGTGCTTACGGTCCCTGGCTTAGAAAGGCCCTGTGTTTGTTTCAATTCTCTGTCCTCACCATCTTAAAATTTTTGATCATTTTGATCAAAGGGCCGTACAATTTCATTCTTACTGGACCCTACAAATCATGTAGCTAGTTCTGCACTTAAAAGCAGAGGGTAGGCAACATAGCCTAGCTATCTGCCTTTATGAAAGGTATACTGGCTTTCGATGGAGCTCTAGCAGCTTTGCTAAGACAAATATGACAGAGCAGTTGTATAACTAGTTAATCAGTGAGAGATTATATGGCATGCTTTTCATAACGAGATTGATTCTCTGATTCTAAGCCAGTTGATTTGTTTTTTCTTTTAAATCTGAATTTGTATAACTTAATCCATAGACATACCTATAGGTCTTGAAAATATTGTCATGGAAAAGTAATGAACTTTTTTGTTTACCTTTTTTTGTTTATGTCATGTTTTCCCTGAGAAAATGGTACAAAAGTGAGACACTAAATGAAAAGAGAAGTTTACTCACATACAAGCAGCTATGTGAGTCACTCTGTTAGACCAAAAGTGAAATAAGTTAAAATGTAACTTTAGCTTGAACAGATAACTAATACAATCACACAGTAAGAAATGGAAAAAATGAAGCTTATCTTAAGAAATAAGTCTTCAGTAAATAAGAAATAAAGTAGAAAAGAGAACTCGTAGTCTGTGTTTACATAAGAGAATATTGGAAAGAGATTACCTCTACCTAATCAGCATGAAAAGCTAATAGGGAGGTTTAACTGAAAGCCAAATCCTTAAGTAAATATTTCTAGAACAACAGCCACAAACAGTAAAAGAACAAAGATATCTTAAGAAGCACAAACAAAAATATAAACACCAGGCTTTAGTGATTGTGACTGAACGTTAGAGCTGTTACTATTTTAAAAGAACCAATCTGACATAGCATAGAAATGAGAGGGGATCTAAGAATACAGTAAGGAATTGAAGTAGAAGTCCCAAAAGAGAAAAGACAGAAGCTATTGCAGTAGAAAAATGAATGAAAGGGAATACCTTTCGTATAGCCTTAGCTTTGCAAAAGTTTTTATCAAGATGGCATACCTAGTAAAAAAAAAAAAAAAAAAGCCCTTCTTCTGATGGAGTAATTTTGTTGTGATCGTCTCATATTAAACTTGCAACTTCCTTCCATCTAAGACAAATACTGGTATATATGAGTACAGATACATAGTATGTATAGATGTAATATATCACATGGATACAACCTACTTAGTTGAAGATCATTTACTCCGGTTATCATTGAATAGCTACAAATAACAAATGCCCAATGTGTTCCCTGTAACTTTCTTTAAGCATTTTCAGTCTTTTGGTAAGTCTCTGCATTATAGATTTAAAAGAACTACTCATCCATTACAAGCTTTAGAAATAAGCATCTAAAAAATTCTTAATTGGGGAAGCCGGGATGGCTCAGTGGGTTAGGCGCTCACTTTGCAGCGCCGGGGACTGAGGATCGAATCCAGGCCCCGGCCCGTGCGGAACCATATGCTGAACTGGGAGCTCCCCCAGTTCAGTTCTCTCTCTGTCTCTGTATCTCTCTCTCTCTCCTCTGTCTAAATAAATAAATAAATAAATAAAATATATATTAAAAAAAATTCTTAATTCTCATAAGAATGTACGTTCTCATTTTTAATACGGTACAGCACACTCAAATTTATACAACTAGTTAGGGAATTGAGCTAAGGAGCCCTAATTGCTTTCTCTGAATTCAGTTCACTGTCCTGGAATGGAAGGAGCAAGGGTAATGAGGACGGACATGAGGTAGGTTTGCAGAAAGGTGTTAGATTAGTTAGGGCAAGCATGTGAAAGTACTTAAATTTCATCTAGGCATATGGTGAAGGAACAATAGGGTTTTGAAAGGGGTGTGTTTTATATTTCTGTTTCAAAATTACCTCTAACTTTTTAGTGTGAGAGGACAGGCTGTGGAAGTAAGGGGATGAATGAGAAGCTAATACAATAATCCAGGTGAAAGACTATTGTGGTTAGGCCTAGCTATATAAAGTTCGTGAGAATTAACCAGGTTTGGGCACATTTGAGCATCTGTATAGGAATTAGATATTCAAGGAAAGAGTGAAGTCAACTATGAATCCTAGATTTTGAACTGAAAACTGACTGATGGTTCAATTTACTCAGGGTGATATTTTGGATTAGAAAGAAAACAGAAAAAAATATCAAGAGCTCATTTTGAGGTGTTTATTTTACTTTTATTTCAACCTTGCTGTGTGTTTGAAGAAATTTGTAATAAAGACATAAGGATAAGTATTATTTTAAAAATAGAATGTCATTATAGTGTCGTAAATGAGTCTCAGATTTCAGCTATATAAAATACAGGATTCAAGCAATGTATCTGGCTTAAGCCTGCTGCAGAAGGTGGGGTTCAATGCCATTAAATCTGTGTTCACTTTTTAATGGGGCATGTAATTGAAAATTGACATTCTGCAATGGTTTAAGACACACATGGGGCATCTAAGTCAAGTTGTGGGTTAAAGAGGTGAATATATAAATCTGACATGATGGAATGAAGGGGAGAAATTAAAGTCTGTCAATAGAAATGCAAGAGGTATAGAAACTAAAATAGAGATACAGAAATAGTTGTACAGATAGAAAGAGTGAGATAGTGATAAACCCAGAGCTGGGTTTCCATGGAATTATTTTTGTCATGGCTTTGATAAACACATTGGTGATGAGCCCACCATTGGAAGTGCTATGGTGATTGTCATCTATAAGCTGAAATTGAAGGTAGAGACATTGCTGTTAAAATAGGCTGTCTGATTTCAATAGAAGTGATACGATACTAGGGTGGTAAACTAAGTCATAGTTTTCAGCTTCTAAAGGAACAGTTGACAGTTAATAGGTAGAAAAACTGAAATGATAAAAACAGCCTAACCAACAGATAGCTTTGGTGATAGCAAATATATAATCAATAACTAAGAATCAAATAGATGGCAATCCTGATGAGTTAACTTCTTACCTGATCTATGAAATCAGAAAAAAATATTATATCTGATAAATCAATGCCTGATTTAGCTTATGACAATAAAGTGTTTGGTGCTTTTACTCAATTCTAAAACATGACTCAATTGATAAGTCTAAAGCTTCTTGAATAAAAGTACACTGGTACACGTGAGGGAAAACTCCACAATAACAACACCCATCTATATAGTATGGTAACTGATCTTGGAAACAGAAACTATTCAGCCTATTGGGAACTATTAAAAACTGGCTCTGACCCAAACCCTGGGAATACAGAATGTAACTAATATACCTGTTAGTAAAGGCTTGTGGAAATTAGGTGGAAAATGGTATTTTTTACCTGATTCTATCTCCTGATGAGTACGTGGGATAGCAAATTCATACTCATGTCATTTCTCAAATTCTTGAGCTATAATTAGCATATGTATGTTTATTTATCTTATTGTCACATTGGCTCTCTGAATCAAAGTGTACCGGTTATTTTGGGAGAAAAAGTAAATGGAAATTTTTATATTTCCCACATTCCATCAAATTCACAAACAGAAACAAAATCAAACTTTATCTCTGGTAAAGACAGAGATAGTAGAAACGTGATGAATTTGCAAGATATAGGAGTAATAGAGTGCAGCTGGATTTCACTGATAGCGCCATTGGGGTGCTCTCCGCTACGCACGCGACTGCTTTGGCAAACGATTAGCAAATGGGATTCAAGCTGAGGCTAGAAAAGCAATTGAGATTTAGCGCTTGCTCTTTAGCCCCTTTTGTTCTGACTAACCATCAAAGCATGCTCTGGAGGCTGCATGAGGATAAAATGTGTGGAGAAGGGCTAGTGGGAAGCTGAGCTATTTCATTCCATATCATCATAACCATCCTGCTCTCCGATCACAAATGTATGTTTGAGATTCATAGATAGCAGGCATGCCTGATCCAGTTCAACAAAGCCACCCAATGGAATTTAAACCAAAGGAAATAATAGGGTTGTTGTTTTAGGCCAGTAAAACATTGCATATTTTTGTAAGCAGTATTATTGGATCAATACTTAACTGTCACCAGTGGTTACCATCCCATCTCCTTTATTAACCTAAAGCTACCAAGAGAGACTGAACTTGTAATACGAAAGTGAATTAAGTTTGAGCAGAAAGTTACTTCCATTTCAGCTACTCATCCAGATGTTGTCTCCTTACTTGAGCACATAAACACAAGTGAAATTCCAAGCACTTTTTTGCCAACTAGTTATAAAAGTAGATATAAAAAAATTACTATTGATTTAGAAATTATTTCCCCTCCCCGCCCTCCCTTCTCCTCTCCTCTCCTCTCCTTTCCTCTCCTCTTCTCTCTTCTCCTCTCTTCCCCTCCCCTCCTCTCCTCTCCTCTCCTCAGAAAATACTCAGAAGTATTTTGCTTCCACATGGCAGGAGGCTGATAGATCTTACCCATCTTGCTTCTAAATTAAGAACACATTTTATTTTGCAGGGATATTGATCTTTATACTATCCCAGAGGACAACAGTTGTCCACCAAATAATGATCCCATTCTAATAAGAAATTCAGAAAGCAACATTTCATTCCACAAAATTCCATATTTTCATAAAAATAAAACTTCTTTACTTAGTGAATATTTTTGGAGGTCCAGTGATCTGTATACATTGAGAAACATCCTCAAGAATAAATTGTTATATCTTGGATGTCCTTCTCTTCAGGAGAAAAAATGTAAAGGACAATGCAAACATAGCCACTTTTTATTTTAGAAATAATTCACATCTGGATGCATTGTGCTGCCCACTTCTGAGTTACTAAGATGCTTCCATTTTTATTGCAGAAAAGGCTTGTCAGATGGTCCTAAATTGGAATTAGGCTGCTCTGCCACCCGCTTTTCAGAAGCTATGAATCCCATGGTGATGAAAATGTTTGTGGAAAATCAGGGTACTTCAAGGAGTCTGTGGCTACTCCAACTCAGAGGACAAATAGGCTGATTCTCAGGTTTTGATAGCAAAGACATATAGAAAATATTCTACTTTTGACAAACAGCCTTTAAGTCCACAGAGAGACTTAAAGCCAAAACCCAGAACTCCAAGTGATAGTGTGCTCCGATGCCCATAAGTATCTGATTTACTATTCCATTGTCAAAAACAAAAACAAACAAACAACAAAAAACAAAACAAGAACAAAAAGTGTTGTATTCAGAATAATTTATAAAGGCAGCACTAAATTGCATGACCAGAGCGCTCACACTGAAAATCAAGTAATCCAGTGAGGTTCTGTTTTAACAGTGATAATACGTATTAAATGTTTGCATCAACAAAATGGTTAATATCCTCCAGGAATGAATATCTGGGCTGCACCTAGAGGTTGAAAACCTATCGGTATTGGCGTAGAATGCTGTGTGGTTATTATGTAGAAGGGAAATCACAAACACCAAATATGTCTTGAGACTATCTGAAGAAATCAGTACTAAAATGTCTTCTTAAATAACTTTTCTTGATGAACTCATATTTTAGGAGAAACTACAGTACATATGAATAAATATGTATACACAAATACATGTATATGTATTAAAAAAAAACTTTTTCCATAATCTTTTTATTTGGTGTCTTTGTGGTGGTTAAATTTAAAGTTTAGCTCGTCAGTTAAATAAAAATCATAACAGTACCACAAAACAATAACAACAACAACAACAAAAACAACTAAGAGAAGGAACGGACATGATACAGAGTAAAATACTCCCACCTAAATTTTTAAATTTTTTTAGGAATCAGTTGACTACGTTTGCATGAGTCTATGTCTGGATTCTACTCTCTTCCATTGATCAATGTGTCAATCCCTTTTGCCAATAATACCACACACTGACTTGATTACAATGATGATTATTTTGAACATCAAAATGGCTGAAATTTTTTAAACAACTTTCATACAAAATCCAAGTTATGAAAGTTGTTAATGGAAATACAATACTATATTATTGGAATGTGAAGTGCAGCTTCATGACAAATGAGAGGAAAAAAAGATACTCAAAATGATATTTTTTTCACATAAATAATTTTAAAGATATTCAACTACGTAGTCACATTTCCTAGATATGGTTATATTGATTAACATGACATTTTTTTAAATCACTGACTTTAGAATTTTCTCGGTCTTCTGCCTCAGGCTCTGGTGGCTATATTTCATGGCTCATGTCCACAAATCCTCAAAAAAGGTTCTGCTCCTACGTGTTCATTCTAGGGTTCGAAATGGCAAGGAAGCTCCTATTTAAGAAAATCTATTTTCATGATATGATGGTAGAAACAGAAAACAGCATGCCATGCAAAAGAATTTCAAGTATTTGTTTAATACCTACTAATGTGCTCGATGGTCAAAGCAAGTTACATGAGTGAGCCCAAAAACAACGTTTAGGAAATAAATTTGTCCTATGGAAGTAAAGTACAGGGAGTGATTATTTTTGAGTATCATTCAACCTATCATGATTTGTCTACTTGCCCACGTCTCCATGACATGCAAAAGAGAAGATCCCCAAAAGTTTTGTCAAAATCATGACATCATGTATGAAGTCCAGGTTCTTCACATCTCCATGACATTGTGATACAGCTCTTCATTACCTGGAGTTCTCAGAACCAAAAAGCCAAGTTCTTAACATCCGTCCCTCACACTCAACGGTAATGTATGAAATGGAGCTAAAAGCCTCCTGAGACATACTCCTATCAAAGTCCTTGGTCTTTAACAGTTCTGGGCAAATATTATTAGATATGGCTCCTCTGCGGGAACGGATAATTTTCATTAGGCCCAAGTTTTATTACCACAGCTTTAGCCAAATCTAAAATACTGTATAATAAAAAAATTATAAAATATGACTTTGGGAGGTCTAAGAAGTTGTCACAGATGCCTTTCATTGAAAATTTGGGGAGGAGAGAGCAAGATGGCGGCATGAGAGGAGAACCCAGACACCTACCTGGGAAGGGACTTACGAACAAAAAGGAACCCACAGGGGAAACCCTGAGAAGCACCCTCAACTGAGAGAACCACACAACGCAGAACAACACACAAAGGTTAGAGGAAAAAGGGGAGAGCGGGAGAGGGAGGGAGAAGGAGCAGTTTGGGGA
>PVKE010040464.1:0-14588 GCA_004027555.1 Craseonycteris thonglongyai
CCATTAACTGAGGAGGCCCCCGAAGAAGAGGCCCCAGGTGAAGTTCAGTCTCTGTTAGCTAATGAGGCCCTTGAAGAAGAGGCTCCTGAAGAAGAAGCCCCTGATGAAATTCAGTCTCCATTAACTGAGGAGGCCCCCGAAGAAGAGGCCCCAGGTGAAGTTCAGTCTCTGTTAGCTAATGAGGCCCTTGAAGAAGAGGTCCCAGATAAAGTTCAGTCTCCATCAGTTGAGGAGGCTCCTGAAGAAGGGGACCCAGCTGAATTTCAGTCTCCATTAGCTGAGGAGACCCCTGAAGAAGAGGTCCCAGATGAAGTTCAGTCTCCATCAGCTGAAGAGTCCCCTGAAGGAGCGGTCTCAGGTGAAGTTCGGTCTCCATTAGTTGAGGAAGCCCCTGAAGGAGAGACCCCAGTTGAAGTTCAGTCTCTACCAATTGAGGAGGCCCATGAAGAAGAGGTTTCAGCTAAAGTTCAGTCTCAAGCATCTGAAGAAATTGCTTCAGAAGTGGTTCCTGTTGACACACAGCCTTCACCACCTGAAAAAGTCTCTATTACACAAATCTCTATAACAGATGCCTCTGATGAAGTTTAACCTTCATTATCTAAACAAAACCATTCTCTGGTAGAGAATGTGTCTACTGAATGTCATTCTCCCAAGACAGCAGACATCCCGGTGGTAAAATTACAATCAGTGACTTCACTATGTAATCTAAATCTGAACAGCCTTTAGAACTGGATTCTGTTTCTGAAAATTTGTCTAATATCAAGAAAGAATAGGTTTCTACTATTGAAATTAAAGGTGTCATCGATATAAAAGTAAAATAAGGGCCTTTTCCACAACTGTAGTGAGATTTTAACTAAGCTAGCAATCAGAGGCTAGGGTTTTCTGAAAATATATACTTTAGAAAGGGTAGTCATTTGGAAGTAGTTTGGTGAATAGGGAAATGAAAGAAAACCCCAAAGACATGGACTGCAGGTTGGAAAATGAACAATAAAAATGAATGGTTTGAAATTACTGTGTTATGTTTATTCAATATAGAGTATATAAAATACCTATTTTGAAATGAAGTTAGTTTATAATTAAAATAATTACATAAGATATTTTTTTACATTAAACCCTGTTGAGAAGGATAAAGTATGCAGCCAGTTTTTTTCTCTACATGTAGCTTGAAGTAAAAAAGTCATTTTCTCTAGTTCTCTAATCTACTCTAAATTCTTTGCATTTTAATCACACATCTGAAGTTATACAGTGTTTTCTTCTTATAATTCATCACATCTCTTATTCTCTTTACATTTAATTCCTTCTGAGATGGGAATTCTTGTTTTTATCCCTGACTTCTTGTATATTTTACATTTTAACATCTAGACAGGAAAACTTGTTTCCTATGTATAAATCTTCATTTCAATAAAGATTAACCATGGGTGAAGTATTTAAAAAGGTGTGTAAGCATAAAGAAAAATATACCTAAAAAATCTGAGGGTATGTTCCTATTTAATCTTAATTTCCTTTCAATTTAGATGTGATGAGTCCTTTTGAAACTTAATTATGTTTTTTGCACTCTGAACCTGTGATGAAGAGAAACTTAGAATAAATTTATATTACTTTAGTATAAACCATTGACATTTCAAAAGAGTAATTACAGATTATTTTAAGATATCTGTTATTAAAGGACTTTGTGATTTCTATGGTTATGGTAACTCTAGGAAAAATATTTAGTCTGGCTGCAATATAGTTTGCAAAGTGCTGAAATGATGAAATTATTCTATTATATATATTTTAAATGTGTTAAATACATTTCTCTGTTTAGTGAAAAGTCTAGATTGATGATTTCAAACCTTGTTAAGCTTTCATGCCCCATAGTTATTAGATTTTTCTCATATTCTTCATTACCTCTGTAACCAAGGGCATGTGATATTTTAAAGTGAATTTTTCAAAAGTTTACAAAATTTTTGTAAACACAGTCTTCCCATGGTGTCCATGGGAAGTAGTTTCAGAAGTACCTGCAGGTACCAAAATCTGCAAATGCTTAAGTCCCTTATGTAAAATGGTGTATAGCAAGAGCTCATACAACCAGCAGCCTGAAGGCCTGGGACAACTTTGAATGTGACCCAACACAAATTCATTAGAAATTTTTTTTTTCGTTTTTAGCTCATCAGTTACCATTAGTGTTAGTGTATTTTCTGTGTGGTGCAAGAAATTTATTCTTCTTCCAATGTGGTCCAGGGAAGCTAAAAGATTGAATACCCCTGATGTGGTACAAAGCATACAGCAGGCCCTCCATATCTGTGGATTCCTAACTGTGGATTGGAAATATTGTTTTTGCTGGTGAAATTTGCAGATGTGGAACTCACAGGTACAGATGGTTGACTATCTGCTGTTTTTTGTTTGTTTGTTTGTTTTGTTTTATATGTGCCAGATTTAAGGTTAAGAAACATTATTCTAGACGTGAATGAGGGTTGCATATTTAATAATTCTATTCCTTTTTATCTTATGTTTTCTGAGATATTTAAAATCCACTTTAATTTATTTTTCTAAATTTGAGGAGTTTATTTTTGTTTTAGATATTCTCTTTTTATGGTTTTCAGAAGTAAATTTTATTTATTTTTTATTTTATATCTTTTTATTGTTAAGTTTACTTATTTTTTAATTTTTTTTGAAGCTTTATTTCATTGTTTTTGACAGAAACAGAGAGAGACAGAGACAGAGACAGAGAGAGTCAGAAAGAAGGGGGAGGGCCCAGAGCAGTCTCCATAGTTGTATATCATCAATTTTCAGCATGGTTTTGTTCCACATACGTGGACAGGGGCTACACAGGGCAGGAACTGGGTTGGGGCTTCCTGCATGGGAGGCATGTCCCCTCCAGCCAGGGGCCAAATGGGGGTGGTGGTGGTGAGAACTGAACTGGGGCCTCCTGCCTAGAAAGCACAACCCAGTTCAGCATATGGGTCCACATTGGCTGGGACCGGGATTTGATCCTTGGTCCCCGGGGTTGCAAAGCAAGCACTTAACCTGCTGAGCCATCCCAGCCTCCTTTATTGTTAAGTTTATTGGGGTGACATTGGTTGGTAAAATTACATAGTTTTCAGGAGTACCATTCTACATTACATTGTTTATGCATTGCATTATGTGCTCACCACCAAGAAACAGTTCTCTTTCCATCACTGTATATTTGATGCCCCCTCCCTATTCTGGTTTAGATATTCTGTTGTGGCTTCTTTTATATTTTTAAAATATTTTTTTTGGATTTGCATTTTTTTTCTCCAGTTTTATTGAGATATAATTGACTTAACACTATATAAGTTTAAAGTGTACAATGTGATGATTTGATACATGTAAGGTTATGAAATAATTGCCATAATGCAGTTAATCAACACATTGTTCATGCCACATAATTACAATTTGTGTGGGGGTGGGGAGTGGTGAGACAATTTAAGATCTATTCTCTTAGCAACTTTTAAATGTACAATACAGTATTGTTAACTATACTCACCCAAAATTTAGATGCCCAAAATTTATTCCTTTAGAACTGGAAGTTGTACCCTTTAACCAACATCTTCCATTTCCTCCACTTTCTAGTCCCTAGGAACTGCCATTTTACTCTTTGTTTCTATGAGTTTGTAGATTCCACATATAAATGATATCATACATTATTTATCTTTCTTTGTCTTGTTCCATTGAGCATAATGCCCTGAAGGTTAATCCGTGTTGTCACAAACAGCAGGATTTCCTTTAAAAAAAAAATTGTGTGTGTGTGTGTACACACACACATACATCTACAGCATCTTCTTTATGTGTTCATTGATACATACTTCAATTGTTTTCATACCATGCTTTCATGCAAGTAATGCTGCATTCCTATGTTCATAGGAATACTTATATGCCTTCGAGATAATGATTTCATTTCTTTGGTTATATACCCAGAAATGAGATTGCTGGATCATATGGTAGTTTCATTTAAAATCTTGACAAACTTTAATACTATTTTCATAATGGCTATACCAGTTTACATTCCCACCAACAGTATAAAGGGTTCCAGTTTTTCCACATGCTCTCCAGAAGTTGTTATTGTTTGGCTTTTTGATAATAGACATCATGGATGAGATGATATCTCATTCTGGTTTTAACTTGCATTTCCCTAATGATTAGTGACGTTGAGCACCTTTTCATGTACCTGTTGGTCATTTGTATGTCTTTTTTTGGAAAAATACTTATTGAGATCCTTTGTCTATTTAACTCCTTGACATACAAAGACGTTTCACATATGTCATGTGTTTCTTACATCATTGTTAATATCAATGTCTCTGAGACATCATGCAGATTTAACTTTCAATGCAGTTACAATGCAAATATTATCAAGAAATAATAATATATATCAGTATTAAAGTGTGAACTATAGACATAATCCCTTAAAGATGTCTGTTTTCAGTTTGTATGAAGGTGACACTGAAAGCCAAATGGAGCATTTGAGTGACAATGGCGAGACTAAAATTCAACAAATTTGTATGGCTGACTGTATTCAACAGAAAATTAAAATTCAAGTGAAGGTAGCTCTATCTGACGTAATGTTTGTAAACATACAAGACCTATATCTATTTCAGGCAGTGATGATTGTGTTTTAGGAGACGAATAACAGAATTGGGAAGAAAAAGAAAATATTTCTCAACAAGACAAGAGATAACAAATGCTGGAGAGGCTGTGGACAAAAAGGAACCCTCATACACTGCTGGTGGGAATGTAAACTGGTACAACCACTATGAAAGGCTGTATGGAGATTCCTCAAAACAAAAAAAAAATAGGAATGGAATTACCATATGACCCAGCCATCTCTCTACTGGGCAACTACCCAAAAAACCTGAAAACCTTAATCTTTAAAGATGTCTGTACCTACATGTTCATCGCAGCACTGTTCACAGTGGCCAGAACATGAAAACAACCGAAGTGCCCTTCGATAGATGATTGGATAAAGAAGGTGTGGTACATTTACGCAATGGAATACTACTCAGCGATAAGAAATGATGAAATACAGTCATTTGTGGCAACATGGATGGACCTAGAGACCATCTTATTAAGCAAAATAAGTCAGACTGAAAGAATCTGGAAACATCTGAGCTCACTTATAGGTGGAGTATAAAACTGAAAGTAACAAAGACACAGAGACCTATGGACACACTCAATAGCTTGGTGATTGCCTGAGGGAATGGGAGGAGGGGGGAGGGAGAGAGGGAGGGGAGGTGGGAGAGGGCACCAGCATTATGGACACACTCAATGGTTTGTTGGTTACCTGGAGAGCGGTGAGGAGCGGGTAGGGAGAGTTGTGGGGGGAGGTGGGAGTGGGCAGTGGATATATGGTGGTGGAGGGGGAGCTGATTCTGGGAGGTGGGCACATAATGTGATGCTTGGGTGATGTGATGTGGACTTGTACATCTGAAAACTATCTAATTGTTACCAACCAATGTCACCCCATTAAAATTACCAATAAAATAAATAAATAAATAAAATATTCCAAACATAAAACCATTTACCCAAATTGTTGGTATAAACACTTCAGTTTTGTGAAGACTAGGAGCAAATCCTATGCCTGTGTGTGTGTGTGTGTGTGTGTTTGTTTTTTTTAAGATTTATTTTTATTGTTTTTGACAGAGAGATAGAGAGAGATACAGAAACAGAGATAGAGAGAAGGGGGAGGGCCCAGAACAGTCTCCATAGTTGCACATCACTGGTTTTTTGGCATAGTTTCATTCCACAGGTGGACGCTGGGCTGCACAGGGCAGAAACTGGGCTGGGGTCTCATCCCATAGAGAACTGAACTGGGGGCACTCCCTAGTTCAGCATATAAGTCCACACGGGCCAGGGCTGGGATTTGATCCTCGGTCCCTGGGGCTGCAAAGTGAGCACTTAACCCACTGAGCCATCCTGGCTTCCCGTGTGTGTTTTTTTTTAATTGTTAAATTTATTGGGGTGACATTGATTGATATCAGTTACATGTAGACATATATGTCTACAATCGAATGTGTGCATGATAATAGATTTGAAGGCATAATTGCACATTAAAGAACTGCTATTCCGGAGAAGCTGGGATGGCTCAGTGGGTTAAGCGTTCACTTTGCAGTTCCGGGGACCGAGGATCAAATCACGGCCCCGGCCCGTGCGGACCCATATGCTGAACTGGGGAGCTCCCCCAGTTCAGTTCTCTCTCTGTCTCTGTATCTCTCCCTGTATCTGTATCTCTCTCTGTCAAAAACAATAAAAAATAAAAAAAAGAATAAAAATACTTACTTTTTTTTTCTTGATTTTGCCCCAGACAATGCCACCTTTACTTTTATGGGTTTTTTGCATATGAAAAACATGTTTATCACAATCATCCCTGTTTGAAAACAAAATAATTTCAAGTCAACATTAACTACCATACTTTCATCCACAGGTTAAATAGCAATTTGACAAAATTAAGATGTGCTTCAATTTTAAAAAGTGAGTTTTCCATTTTTAAAGACAATGGTATACCTAGAGAGATGGACAAAAACTTCAAATATTTAAAGGAAATGGAAACACCAAATAAGAATATTCTAGGAAATTATGGTTTTACTTATTGTTCACTGTTCCATTTGTGCTTTTCTCAATCTCTGTCTTGCTGCCTCCTTTTCCAAAACTCACTGAGATTTATCCCTGGACTCTTTTTGTTACACCTTTTCTTTCTTTTTTAAGATTTATTTTATTTATTTTTGACAGAGAGAAACAGAGACAGAGAGAGAGAGAGAGAGAAGGGGGAAAGCCCAGAGCAGTCTCCATAGTTGACATTAGTTTTTCCATATAGTTTCACTCCACAGGTGGGCACAGGGCTGCGCAGGGCAGGAACTGGGCCGGGAGCCTCCCACATAGGTCCCGGCAAGAACTGAACTGAGGGCACACCCCAGTTCAGCATGTGGGTCCACATGGGCCAGGGCCGGGATTTGATCCTCGGTCCCTGGGGCTGCAAAGTGAGCACTTAACCCACTGAGCCATCCCGGCTTCCCGTGTGTGTTTTTTTTTAATTGTTAAATTTATTGGGGTGACATTGATTGATATCAGTTACATTGTTTCCAGGTGTACAATTCTACATTACATTGTCTATACATCTATTATGTGCTCACCACCCAGAATCAGCTCACGTTCCATCACTATGTATTTGATTCCCCCTCCCTATTACCAACCCCCAGCTCTCCCACCCACCTCCTCCCTTACCCTCAGGTAACCACTGAACTATTGAGTGTGTCCATTAGTTTTTGTTTCTTTGTTACTTTCAGTTTTATATTCCACCTATAAGTGAGGTCATGTCTCTTGATTCTTTCATTCTGGCTTATTTCGCTTAATAAGATGTTGTCAAGGTCCATCCATGTTGTCAGAAATTGCTGTATTTCATCTTTTCTTATAGCTGAGTAGTATTTCATTGCCTAATTGTACCACAACTTCTTTGTCCAGTCATTATCAGAGGACACTTTGGTTGATTCCACGACTTGGCCACTGTGAACAGTGCTGCGATAAACCTTGGAGTACATATATCTTCGCGGATTGAGGTTTTCAGGTTTTTTGGGTACTCTCTTTGTATTTTGAAACAAGTGCTAACTGATGATTTTTTGAAGTAGTAACTGTAGAAATAAACAGATATGCAAGTAAAAAAATATTAATAAAGAACCAACATTTGAAAAAAGTATAAGGAGTTATGTTTCATAATGTTGCAAGTACAAAGATCTAAAACATATGTACGGGTCAAAAAGAGCAACATTAGAGATACTGATATTTTCAAAACTATGCCTTGCTAACATTTCTTGGATATATCATATTTTTTTTCTCTTTGTGGATGGTGAAACTGTATGTAAAGAAGACAGAATATGAAAAGTGCTAAGTATTGTTAACTTTGAATATTAAATTTGAGTACTTATACACTCTGGCTGAAGATGTCTCCCTAGATGGGTCACTGATGAAATTCAAAGAATGGCTGGGGCACGTACAGTTTATAGTGACCAAACATGCCAGATTTGGAATCAAAGTTTACAAGTGATGTGAATTTAATACTGGTTAGTGCACCTGGAAATGCTAAGTTGAGAAATAAATATTAGTAGGATTTTTTGCTCACATATAATTTTATTTAATTTGCATGTTGGGTTAAATTTGGTTATTGGTTTTCTTGCTATTGAGTTGTATGAATTCCTTGTATATTTTAGATGTTAAGTGATTATTGGATATGTGATTTGGAAATATCTTCTCCCATTCTATGGGGTTGCTTTTTCATTTTGTTGATGGTTTCTTTTGCTGTGCAGAAGCTTAATTTGATGTAGTTCCACTTGTTTATTTTTGTTTTTGTTGCCTTTGCTTTTGGTGTCAACCCCCCAAAAAATCATTGCCAAACCTATGTTAAGGAGCTTACCCTTGTTTTTTCGTCTAAGAGTTTTATGGTTTCAGGTCTTATGTTCAAGTCTTTAGTCTAGTTTGAATTATTTTTTGTGTATGGGGTATGATATGGGTTTAGTTTCTTTCTTCTGCATGAAGCCATCCAATTTTCCCAGCACCATTTGTTGAATAAACTATCTTTTCCCTACTGTGTATTTTTTTGGTACCTTTGTTAAAAATTACTTGACCATAAGTACATGGGTTTATTTCCATTGATCAATGTATCCATTTAATGACAATAACATGTTGTTTTGATTATTATAGCTTTGTAGTATTGCTGGGAACTAGGAAGTGTGACACTTCCACCTTTGTTCTTCTTTTTCAAAATTACTTTGGCTGTTTGGGTTTTTGTGGTTCTACATAAATTGTATTTTTTATTAAAATAATTTTTAAAAAGTTTAATTCCAGTTAACATACAATATTATATTAGTTTTAGGTGTATAACATAGTGATTAGATATTTATATAACTTATGAAGTGATCACCCCAATAAATATAGTATCTACCTGGTACCATACATAGTTATTACAATATTATTGACTACATTCCCTATGCTATACTTTATACCCCCATGGCTATTTTGTAACTACTAATTTGTATTTAATCCTTTCCTATTTTGGAAGTTTTTTGTTCTTTTTTTTTTGACAGAGACAGAGAGGGAGAGAGATATAGAGACAGAGAGAGAACTGAACTGGGAGAACTTCCCAGTTCAGCATATGTGTACGCATGGGCCAGGGTTGGGATTCTATCCTCGGTCCCCGGCGCTGCAAAGTGAGCGCCTAACCCACTGAGCCATCCCGGCTTCCCTTACTTCCCTATTTTAAACCCATCTGGCAACCATCATTTTGTCCTCTTTAGCTATGATCTTGTTTCTGTTTTGTTTGTTTGTTTTGGATTCCATATACAAGTGAAATCATGTGCATTTATCTCTCTGTTTGACTTATTTCACTTAGCATAATATCCTCTAGGTTCAATCATGTTGTTGCAGATAGCAAGATTTCATTCTTTTTTATGGCTGAAAATATTCCATTATATATACGTACCACTTTTTTATATCCATTCTTCTATTGATGAACACCCAGGTTGTCTTTATATCTTGGCTATTGTAAGTAATGTTACGATAATGAACATATACTCATAGATGTGTATGTCTTTTAAAATTAGTGTTTTTAGATAAATAGCCAGTAGTGGAGTTACTAGGTTCTTATTTGTCTTTTATTATAGCTTTGATTTAAAGTCTATTTTGTGGGGATGCTGGGTTGGCTCAATGGGTTAAGTGCTTGCTTTGCAGACTGGGGGTCTGAGGATCAAATCCTGGCCCTGGTCTGTGCTGACCCATATGCTGAACTGTGGTGTGGCCCCCAGTTCAGTTCTCACTGGTGTGAACTGTCCATGTGGGAGGTCCCCAGTTTGGCCCCCCACCTTGTTGGGGCTTGCCTCCCATGTGGGAGGCCTCCACCCAGTTCCTGCCTTGCACAGCCCCCTGCCTACCTGTGTGTAATGAAACGATGTTGAAAACTGATGACATACAACTATGGAGACTGCTCTGGGACCTCCCCCTTCTCTCTGTCTCTCTTTGTCTCTCTCTGTCAAAAACAATAAAATAAATCTTTAAGAAGTATTTTGTCTATATAAGTATTGCACTTAACCTTTAAAAAAAATTTGTTTGCATGAAATATCTTTTCATCTCTTTTCTTTATGTCTGTGTGTATCTTTTTATCTGAAATGAGTCTTTTGTCAGTAACATGTGTAAGGGTCTTGTTTTCTTTTTAGCCACCTTATGTCTTTTGATTACTTAATCCATTTACACTTAAAGCAATTGTTGATAGATATGTAGTTATTGCCATTTTATTATATAATTTATCTTCTTCTTAAAGAAATCCCTTGAACATTTCTTATAGTACTGGTTTAGTGGTAATGAACTGTTTAATTTTTTCTTATATGGAGAGCTCTTTTTCTGTCCCTTGGTTCTAAAGGATAGCTTTGCTGGGTAGAGTAGTCTTGGTTGTAGTCCTCCTCTGGTTGCCTCTTGCATCATTTCAAGGTTTTATAGTTGTACTTAGCAGGGTGGATCAGGGAAAAACTAAACAAGTGTATGCTGTCTTGTCAGGACCAGAAATCTCTTTTTCGTAATTTGTCATGTTGTCACCATTGACTACTTGCAACATGTAAGATCCTGTTTATTTTGTAAATCATTGTTTAGCCAGTATCTTCTCCACAAGAACTTCCTTGAATCTAGTGCTCATCCTATTCTCTATATATTCACTGACAATCTTCTGTCCCTGTGGATTTTACCTCCTTTGCTATTATTGTGAATAAATTCTTCCTGATCCGATCAAAGTCCAGTCTCTTCCCTGGGGTGCCAGATTCTCTTTCTGGCTACTTGGGGATACAGATTTGGCAGATCTCTTCTTTTCCTCCTGCATCATGCAACGTTTCAGCAAATTTCAACATAATTTCTCTTCCTACTAATTCTCATTAGTTTTCAAATATGCTTTTTATTTTTACCCATCTTAAATAAACAATCAAATAAACATTCTCTTTATATTTTCTTTTTCGGCTTCTGTTTCATTTGTTGGCTTTCCTTGGCAGCAAAACTTGAAGTAATTTGCTCACTATACTTACTTAATGCTTCTCTGCTTATTTTCTCTTGAATCTATTCTTGTCAAACTTGATCATTACCAAATTCAATAGGCAATCATCCTCATTTTATTTAGCCCAATAACATTATTTAACAGTGGATCGACACTTACTTTTCAATATACTTTCCACTCTTCCAGGATACTTTCCTCCTACTTTATAGGCTGATTATTCTCAATCTTCTTTGCTGATTCCTCTCCATCTCCTAGCTTCCTGATGTTGGAGGAACCCAGGGTTCCATTTCTGAATTTCTTCTTTTTCTCTTTTCAATCTACATTCACTTCCTTGGTAAACTCATTTAATCTTGTGGCTCAAATAACATCTTTGTCATCTGTTTTACATCCCCCCAACCAGACCTCTCAGATATACTACTCAAAACCTTTACTTGTATAATTCATAGACATCTTTCCACTGTAAAGGTGCTATAATTTTGAAGTAGCTAGGATGTTGTTTTTCATCTTCATTAGTATCTTTTTATTTGTACCTGAAACAACAAAACCAATATTCAGAAAACTGGGTACAAAAGAAAGGAATGCTAGTGGTGGCACATTGCATCCTGAGAAATGCAGTCTACAAGAAAATACAGGAGAAGGGGATGAAAAGAAGTAGAAAGAAGGCTTTGAGCATGTGCTCCATTATCTTACAGTGTCAGGTAACTATAAGTGGGGGAAGGAGGTTGGGTAGCATTTCCATCTCTTTTAGCAGAAGTTTGAAACCAGCCTTGAAAAAGATAACAAAGTTATTCTTCCAGTCATAAGAGATATTTCTAAGACAGACCATCAACTAGATATAATTACCAGATCTTCCCAAGATTTATTTATGAAGCCAACTACACAAATTGAATTGGCAAAACTAAATGCAGCTCTAAGACTGTGAAGGTGTTGATATCTTCCTTCACAATAGCATATGAACGAAAAATTTAAAATTTAATTATAAAATCATGGTTATTGAAATGTCCCTTTAATTTGACACAAGGAATTCTTTTGAAATACTTCCCTTTCTGTTAAGTTTTTATCACAGAACTCACATGTGCAATCTCACTTATGCCTAAAAACAACAACAAAAAAGACTGAAGGAATGGTTATAAGGTTGTAGTGGTTAATATTGTTTATTTGCGTAAGTTATTTAAGAAAAGACTTAACTCAAGGTTGTTTTGATGGTATTTTGTAGATATGGTTAATTGCTATAATAAGTTGGCTTTAAGTAAAGAAAATTACCTTTGATATCATGGGTGCGCCTCATCCAATGAGTTGAGGCACTTAAGAGCAAAAATAGAGGTTTTCTAGTGAGGAAATTCTGCCTCAAGACTAAAGTCTCAATGCCTACTTGAGCTTCTAACCTGCTAGCCTACTGTATGGAATTTGAATTTGCCAGCCCCACAATTATGGGAGCCAATTCCTTAAAACAAGTCTCTTTCTATATATATGACATACATATATTTATGACAAAAGATATTATCTATTATCTATCATCTATCTATCTATCTGTCTATCTATCATCTATCATATCATCAATCATCATGTATCTCCTATTGGTTCTGTTTCTCTGGCGAACCCTCCCTAATATAGTTTTCTTTGAGTTTGGGTTATGGAACTCTTCTTTTTCACACTTTTCTATTTATCACTTTGTGCTTAATAAATATGTATTCTGTTTAAGTAACAGAACATGACCTGTGTTTCCTTATTTAGGAACTGTTAAAAGAACTCTGAAAATTATACTCCAAAATTAAAGGGACAACATGAGAAATTGTAACTTTTGTCTCTGCTAGAGAGATTTTTGTGTACAAATTTCCAGCCCAAATTATATATTTAGAGTTTAAAAGAAATCTTGTTATTTCCCCCTTAAAACTTGTTTAAACTGTCACCATGGGATTTAAAGATCAGAAAGACTCTATGGCTCTGGGTAAGAAATGGCATAGACACAAACAATAGCAACAACAACAACAACAAATGAAAACAAGTTATGTGGTATTTAAGTAATATCACAGGTTAAATAATATTACCATATTACTGGTACATTTTCTTTACTGATGAGTTTTCTGAATCAGCAGATTAGAAAAATATGTTAGACTTCCTATATTCTGACTTTAGACTTGGTGAGATTTCTTTTGATGGCTGGCAAATATGGAGAATTGTGGCTGGATGTGATGGGATTTAGGTGATGAGTTACTGAACACACATGATTACTTTAATTAATGTACTTTTATTGAGTGTGAGAGAAATGGATTTGAGATTTATTACAGAGACACAAATAATGGTACACATTGACTGACTGGATGTTAATCTCAGGGACATGTCACATAATTCCCATTTTGAACACTTAAGTATGTGTATATTCCACTTACTAAAATGGGAAAATAGATACAGAAACACATGTTAGGGAAGATAAATTAGAGACAATAATTTTAGGTTTTGATATTGTGAGTTTTAGAAATGTAGGGAACACCCAGATTGAGATATTTAGTAGGCAGCAAAAAATGTCTTTTATAGCTCAGGAAATACCCAAATAGCTCATGTGATGGATAGTAGTCACAGTCAGGTCTAAACAAGCATCAGTAATTTATAGGAAAGGAAGGGGAATTTAGATATCGCTGGGATAAGAAATTACTGAGGAATAGTTTTTAAATGGGAGAGAATGAGTATATTTATATGGTAAGAAGATGCTGGCAGTTGGAAATACATTAAAGCTTTAGAGGGCACAATAAAAAGAAAAAAGCTATATCAGAGGCACATAATGAAAAAGAAGACCTGAGAGAATAATATTCAGAGCACCTGATTAACGTGAAACAGGATTTTTTTCATTTAAGACAAACATAAATAAGGATAGCTTTTGAAGAGGAAGGAGTTAAAGCAGCAGGCCTACGATATATTTCTGTCCTGATTACAGAGTGTTGATTCCAGGCCGGGGTGGGGTGTGTGTGGAGAAGTCAGATGACTTGGCCTCATCTTCTTGTAAAATATGGTAACTGCTCCTTTGGGTGAATAGACTCATGATATTTGTCAAGAGGAAAGTCCTTATGTCCTTTATACACTGTCCTTGGCTTAGAATTGTTTATGGAAATGCATCTAGAATTTATGGATTTATGAGGCAGAGCTTACCAAAAATGTCACATAAGTTCTACAATTCTCTGGGGTATGGAATAAAGATATTTCACAATTGAACCCTCTTGATTACATAAGGTGAGCCACAAACCTCACTGAGAGACCTCATCTGTTCTTTGGGGTCAGATGGCTTCTGTCCCCAGTATGGAGAGAAAGGACCTGGGGAGCCATGCAGGATGTTCCAGACTCTTTGTGCCTCTTGATTATTTGTGTGCTTGACATTATTACTAAAAATTGATACTAGGTAAGGTTCTATGTGTGTTGTTCTAATGTAATTTGATGCTATGTATTGTGTCAGCTATTAATTTGATGGATGGGGACACAGTAGGTCTATTTTTTTCATGAATTAGGAGCATGGTTATCAGCTAAGAGTTAAGGGGATCAGAGGTGGGTCTTAAATAAAATGTTAAATAAATATTTTGACTAT
>PVKE010040465.1:0-14590 GCA_004027555.1 Craseonycteris thonglongyai
GGATGTCCTGTATCCATTTCTTCTTTCCTTTTTATTTTTTTGTTGTCCCAACTTTTCTCCATTTATTTTGATTTCTGGATTCAGGTCGGATAGCCTCCTTTAGTATTTCTTGGAGTGCCGGTTTTGAGCTGGAGAATTCCCTCAGCTTCTGTATATCTGTAAAGGCCTTAATTCCTCCTTCATATCTAAAGGTTAAATTCTTGGCTGGAAATTTCTCTCTTTTAATATTTTGAAGATTGGGCTCCACTCCCTCCTGGCTTGCAGAGTTTCTGCTGATAAGTCTGGTGACAGCCTGATAGGTTTTCCTTTGAAAGTTATGTTTTGTTTTTCCCTGGCAGACTTGAGGATTTTTTCTTTGTCATTGATTTTTGTCATCTTCAGAACAATGTGCCTTGGAGAAGATCTGCTAGGGTCTAGGTAGTTAGGGCTTCTGCTTTCCTCTTGGATTTGGGGCTTTAATTCCTTCCACAGGTTAGGAAAATTTTCATCCACTATTTGTTTTAGTAGACTCTGAGAAGATTTCATCTTGCTTCCTTCTGGTATCCTTATTATTCTAATATTGTTCTTTCTGATGGAGTCAGAAAGTTCTTGTAGGGCTCTTTCATTTCTCTTGATTTTCCTTTCCCTTTCTTCTTCCCTCTGTGACATTTCCATGTTTATATCTTCAATTTCACTCATTCTTTCCTCTAGCTGGTCAGCCCTGTTTCCTATGCTGGTCAGTTCCTTTTTTAGCTCTCCCATGATGCCTTTCATTTGAAGGAGTTCGTTTTGGTTCTGCTCTAGCTTCTCAATTTTGTTGGCAATGTACTCATTTTGCTCAGCAAATTTCTTGTTGAGGTCATTTAACTGTGTCTGAGTACTTTGCCAGCATTGAGTGAGCTCTCTGAGTGTCTTGATTAATGCAGCCCTGAATTCTGTTTCACTTAGATTTGATTCCAAGTGTGCAAGGTCCTTTACTAAAGACTGCCCCTGATCTTCTGGAAGGGCTTTGGATTCTGAGGTGTGCATTGTGTTTGATGTGGTTATTTTTGTTTTACGCATTAGTCTGTTTTCCATCTGGGGGTTTGCCTATCAGATGGGCTTCTCTTTATTTTTTCTTTTGGGCTCAGTTGTGGGAGGAGATTTTGGGAGAGGGTTGGGGGAAGCAGACAGCTTCTGTGTCCTGGGGCACTTCAGGTTGCTGTCTTAGCTGTTAGATAGCAGGGTAGTAAAGGTGTGGCCAGGGGTGGGAGCATGTGAGTAGGAGCTAGGGCGGGCCTGAGACACAATAGCAGATTCCTCTTTCAGCAGGGGGGCTGGTGGTTCAGTGTGGGCAGGGCACAGGAGCTCTGGTCTTTACTCCTCCTGGCTTCCCCTCCTTCAATCGTGTCTGTAAGGCATGCCCGCAGGGCAGCACTTGGATGGGCTGGGGATTGGCAGAGGCCCTGGTCGGCTGCGCTGTCCTGTGCACAGGCAATGACACCAGGGAGACCCGGCAGGCAGCCCAGTTGCGCACGCAGTCCGCAACGCCCTAGAGGCCTGGTGGGCGGGATGCCAAAAGCCCAGCTGCGCACTCGTGAGCAGGCAGCAGCAATGCAGCAGCCCGGTGGGCCAGGCGCCAAAAGCCGGTCCCGTGCACAGGCATCGGTGCTGCGGTGGCCTGGTGAGTAGGGTGCCAAAAGCCCTGTAGCGCACTGGCGAGCAGGCAGCGGCGCTGCGGCGCGGCCCGGTGGGCGGGACACCGAAAGCCCAGTTGCATGCTGGCAGCCGCGCGGCTGGCGGAGGCCCGGTGGGCGGGGCGCTGAAAGCCCTGCGCGCACAGGCCGTAGCTCAGGCGGCAGCCACTCTACGCTCCCGGCTCCGTTGAGACCGCCGGATTCACTCTAAGCACTTCCAATGCAGCTATGCCCACTCAAGCCCCAGACCTCACTCCAAGAGCCCTGTCCTCAGAAGGCGCTCCCTCACAGTCAATCTCCTCCGTAAATCAGGGGTGCTGAGTTGTTGTGGGCTGGTGCCCTGCTCTCACCCCACCCGCCGGGAAGTGCAGCCACCCTGCTCCACAGTCTCTGTTCCACTTTAGGCTCTGTGATCTGATTAGGGCACTGTATGCTGTCCCTTGAGTTAGGATGTAAAATTGTCCACAGTCTCGTGGGGCTTCCACGCTCCGTAGGTCTCGACTTCCAGCCCGCCCTCGATCCAGCTCCACTTTGACGGTAGTCCCCCAATCCCCCTTTGTTTTTGCCAGCCCCGGGCCGCACTCCGAGTCTCTGTCCCCAAACCGCTGCTTCCCTTTTCCTCTCCCGCTCTCCCCTTTTTTCTCTAACCTTTGTGTGTTGTTCCGCGTTGTGTGGTTCTCTGAGTTGAGGTTTCTTCTCAGGGTTTCCCCTGTGGATTCCCCTCTGTTCACAAGACCCTTCCCAGGCAGTTATCGGCATTCTCCTCTCATGCCGCCATCTTGGATCTCTCAAGTTCGATTTTAATAACAGTTCTTCTTTACAGATGTTCTATTCCATTTTGTGACCCCAATATAAATTTGGGGGGAAGATGTTGTTAGAAAATATTGCTTAAATTCAAATATGATCAATAACTTTGAGTTTTTTAAAAGTGAACAAAGACCAACAAAAGCAACTGAAGACCAAAATTCAGATTAGAGTTGAGTAAAAAATATTCATTTTACATGTCTTTAGGGAAAAGAAAATGTAAGTTGAGAAAATTGAAACAGACCCTATGTAAGCTGCTTGTTAGATTTTCCGTATCTCAGGGAGGGTGACAACAGCAACTTCATTTTTCAAGGAAACAGTTTTGGAAAATCTTAGAGCTTTTTAAGAAATTATTTAACATAGAGAAGCATACCCAGTGCCCCATAGATCAAACACTTTCTTGGTAGGGCTAGATAAAATCTTTTTGCAAATATATATTCCAATAAAACCTCAGGTCAAAATACCAAAATAAAAACAATAATAATTCTACCTAAAACTACTTTGCATAAATGTATATTGTAATATATGGAAGTTAAGAGCATCATACTTCACAGGGAAATTTTTGTTGTTGCTAACTGGTTTTGATTGAAATTCATGGGTGCATAAATTAGTTAAAACTAAATTGAATGCATGTGCTTTTTCAGAAGCAAGCTCATCTGTGAAGCAGATGGAAAATATAGTAAAATGCTGTCTAAATGTGCTATGAAGGAGTATGGCAGAAATTATGACTGCTGGAGATGAAGCCCATTACCTTACATCATGAGAGTAGCAAATATATTAAACACTGACTTCATTATTATTACTGGATTTTAATCCAAGGTAAATCTATAATTTTGCATAGTAAAATCATGAAAAAGAAATCAACCATGCCAACTCTAGTACTACTCTTCTGATGAAGTACCTTTAATTGCATACCAATCATAATGCAAACTACACTTAAAAGGTTAGTGACTGTGGTTCTTCTGAGGACTAGTGAAGTATTACCATTGTTTTCCATTTCAAAGGGAAAATAAATTGAATGCCATGTACCAATTTTCTTTCCAGTTTTTAGAAAAATGGGTATGAATTCAATATGTCACAAAAGCAGAGTAATACCGGTAGTTTCACTTTCACTCTGAAGTGTGAAGTATTCTCTGTATTCTAACATTCTAACAAACTATAATTTCCTAGAGATAAAAAGTGAATAATCATGTAGTTTTGCCTATCTTCCAGTAGATGATGTCTATACATCCATACTGGTTATGTGTCTATTTTCTTCTTTCTGACCTTAAGGGTGGAGGGCTTTGAAAATCAAGTATCAGGTCTTAACCTTCTCTTATCATCTATTGCTGTATGACAAAATACCTCAAAATTTAGTGGCTTGAGACATACTCATTTTACTTATTTGCTCAGAGTTCTATAACTTCGGTGGGGCTCAATGGGAACTGCTCATCTCTCCTTCACGTGGCATCAATTGGACTGACTTGACTGATGTCTGTCTCAACTCCTAGATGACCTCACTTGTAAGAAAGCCAAGTTGGGGAAGCCGGGATGGCTCAGTGGGTTAAGCGCTCACTTTGCAGTGCCGAGAACCAAGGATCGAATCCTGGCCCCGACCCTTGTGGACCCATGTCCTGGGCTGGGGAATTCCCCAGCTCAGTTCTCTCTCTCTCTCTCTCTCTCTCTCTCTCTCTCTCTCTCTCTCTCTCTCTCTCTCTTTCTCTGTCAAAAACAATAAAAAAAAAATTTTAATCTTAAAAAAAGAAAGCCAGGTTGATACCTACAATTGGCTGGAAGCTCAACTAAAGCTGCTGTATGAGGTCTTAGCTCTCTTCCATGAGATCTCTCTACATGATGAGGCTGGTTTTTTCACAGCACTGTGGTCTCAGATTAGTTAATTTTCACGCATGATGTCACACTGCCCCCCAAAATGCAAAAGCAAATGTTGCCAATGCTTCTTAAAGCTTAAGCCCAGAGGTCCCAGAACTAGCCAAGTCCTGTTATTTCTGCCACATTTTACTGCTTAGGTAAGAGGTTCAAATTCAACAGGACAAGAATAGACAAGGATGTAAATACAGGGAAACATAATTATATTACATTACCACATACCTCAGCACTATATACACAGATGGTACAAACAGAATAGTTCTTATATGAATAAATTATAGATCAGCTATATCATCTGATTTCAATGTTGTATTACCTTGATTAAGCTTTGCTCCTGGTTTGCTACAATTTCTGTTTTTTTTCCTGTTGCAATTACTATAGTTTATAGTTAATAAATGGTCAACATCCTCTTCACAAAGCATGTCTGCTTAAAGACAAGTGTTCAATTAGGGAGTCATTTTCTTTATATATGAAAAACAAACTCATTTTGCTGTCATAGGGAAGTAGAGCAGACAGTGAAATACTTGGCAAAGAGAGTTAATGACTTGTCCTTATAAAGTAAAAGAGCTTTTTTGAAATAAACACAAGATGTTCTGAGTGCTTTCAGGGACTCCATAAGGAAAAGCCACAGGAACAATTTCAGCCCCTGGTGTCATGAACGAGCTTGAGTTATAAGTTAGGATTCCTAAATTTAAGCTCTTATTCTGTCCCAACCAAGCAGTGTGCCCTAAATCCATCAGGGGTCTGTTTTCTCAACTGTAAAATGAGAGGATTGTACTGAAAATTTTGGAAAAAAAAACAACAACCCAAAAACAAAAACAAAATCCTCCACCTGCAACATTCCAAAATTATACTTATAAAACACAAAATCTTTATAATTAAACAGATTATCAATTCCTTTCTATTTCAATAAACTTTTATATTCACAGTATGAGGAGAAACCACATGTCAGATTGACAAATATGTGCCTTTTTAAAAAACATTTTACTTCAAATTTGGAATTGTTCTGATGAAGTTTTATGCTCCTCTGGGTTTCAGATTGATTTTTCCAGAAAAAAAAAAAAAAAAAAAAAAAGGACCTTTTTTTTTAAAAAATTTTTTTTGTAGATTGATTCTTTTGTTAAAACTGTTTCAGGTTATACAGAATTTTCAAATAAATAAATGGAGTTTTTATGTTAAAAAACAAATTTATAAAATTATAAATACCTATTATGGTTTTGCAATATCAGAATATCCTGTGATTCACTCATTTTTATGTCTATCTCACCATAGACCTGATAAAATATACTTAAGCTTCATGTTTTACCAATAATGGATATTAGATAAAACATTAATTGTGGTAATAGGTGAGTAAAATTCTTATCAGATAGTTCAGTGTTATGCTGGAGATGGCTTGCCTGTGAAAATGGATTATGTTCTCTTTATTCCAATTTTCATCCAATAAACTCATGTTGGTAAGTCAAATTAACCAACATAGGAGTTGGTGAATACTATAAACCAGGCACTTTCCTTCCTTCCTTCCTTCCTTCCTTCCTTCCCTCCTTCCCTCCTTCCTTCCTTCCTTCCTTCCCTCCTTTCTTTTCTCTCTCTCTCTCTCTCTCTCGCACATGTGCACACTCTCTCCTCTTTCTTTTTTCTTTTTCTTTCTTTTTCTTTCTTTCTTCTCTCTCTCTTTTTTTCTCCCTCCCTTCTTCTCTCCTTTCCTCCCTCTTTTTCTTTCTCCTTCCTTCCCTCCCTCTTTTTTTTCTTCCTTCCTTTATCTATTTCTGAAATCCAGTTGTTGTATTGTTACATTCATCATGACCACACACAAAGTCAGGGAGTAAGGCTAAAGATGTAGAACAGTGATGAGCAATCACAGCCAGCATTTAAATGGAGACCTGAATGACAAGTTGGAGTCAGCCATATATCTAGCACAAAATGTTTCTGACTCTATCAGATGTGGAAAAATCATAAGCTAGGAACAACCCTGGCATGTTTGAAGAAGCACGGTAAAGAGGACAACATGGATATTTCACAGGACAGTTCTACTGGAACAGATTAGCAATGCAGTCAGGAGTCAAATCATATGGGGATTTATAAGGCCTGATAAGGATTTTAACCTTTAAGAATAAATCCAAAAGGAAGGTCTTAAAGAGTTTTAAGTTGAGGTATGACAAGATCAATTATTTATAGAGAATAATCTGGGTTCTCTGTGTCAAATGAATTGGGGTTGAGGGTGCAGAGGATACCCTCAATAACGGGAAAGAAGGCAAACCAGTTTGAAAATTATAGTGATTCCAGTGAGAAATAGGTTATCTTAGACCAGATTTGTGGTATAGATGTGGCAAAATGTGGAGACTTTTGGTTATTGTTTGGAGAATGTTTCAGTAGAATTTTATGATGAATTTGAGGTGTAGCATAAAGGAAAACTTCAGACAAGTAGCCTAAGTATTTTTTATTTTAAATTGAATTATAACATCATTTACCATAATAGCAAGGAGTAAAGGAGGCAGATGTTAGAGATGTAGATATATCATTTTATTTTAAATGTTCTATTATTGAGATAACTATTACATATATAAAGAGAGATGTGAAGTAGATACTTGACTATGTAAGTACTGTGGATCCAGGGAGAGTTCAGAGATTGATATCATCTTGAGAATTATCAGTGCATACTCAATATTTAAAGCCAATCAAACAATGAAATTACTTAGAGTTGAGAAATGAGAGAAAGGAGGATCTAAAACAAATTCTTAAGACATTTCAACATTTAGAAATGAAAAAGAGAAACCCCAAAATAAAATATGAAGGTGAAATCAGAGAGATAAAAGAAATACTAGAATTGGTTTTTTTGTTTGTTTTTTGTTTTGTTTATTTTTTGTCACTAAAAACAAGAGAAGAAAGTGTTTATATAAGAAAAATGTGTTCACTCAATCCTGCTGAAAGTTAATGAATATAAGACCTGAGAAATGGACTGGTGAATGGAATGGCTAGATAGCAAAAGGTGTTAAGGAAGTGGAGACAGGTTGAGTATTCAATTTATTCTATATAGTTTTCTATTAAGGGGAGCAGAAAAATGAGAGATGTGGGCTCAAGGGAAGAATTGTCTTAAAGATCAGAACTGCTGGATCATATTTGTATAATAATGAGACTGAGAAAAGAGAAGAATGATAATAATGATAAAAGGGGATAGATAAGTGAAAGAGCAAATTTTAGAAAAGGAAAAGAGGATAGGATTCAGAGAACAAGCAAGGCTTTATCCTCTGATGAGAATAGGGATATATGTATATAAAGAGGACCAAATAGTTAGTGTTAATTATATCTATTTCCTAAATTAAATATAAAATTAGATCATGATTGGGAAAGGAGGGAGGAGAGATTGGGAAGAAATTAGAAAGTATTAAATAGTAGTAAAAAAAGAAAATTGATTGATCTATAATGAGCTTGCTGAGCATATTGAGTGCCCTTTTGATACTGGAGGCTGTAAAGTTACAGATCCAGTTATATAGATTGAATGACTTCCTCTAATAAAAACCAGCAGCTCTTTAAGGTGGAAAATTATCCTCTCTGGTGAATTAGCCCACCCAGGGCTAGACTGTGATGGAGGTGAGGCCGTGTGAGTCTGAGTTCAGCTATTTGATATTGAATTTATGGAAGAATTTTTTGTAGGTCTATTTCAAGGGATATATATTATCAAATTAACTGTTGGTGGATCCCCTGACTTCAGCTAGCAAGGAAAAGTCAGGGAAATTAATCCATAAGGTTAAATGCCAGAAGAGTAGCTATGAGTAGATCAACCATTAAACAAATAAGATAGGTCAAGAGTTGAAATAAAAGCAATGATCTGAAACATAAATGCCAAGGTTGAGAAATGGGATAGATTACAGGCCTGCAGACCATTTCAGCAACATAATTTTCAAAGGAATCACGTACTGTGCCTGTGTATCTGACCAGGGGTCAGTGGGAATTTGTGTCTAAAAGGGCTGCCTATTCTTTTATTGTGAGACTTTCTTAAAAATTATGTTTCACTTCACAGAACTACAAACTATTTGAAGTGTTGTTTTACGTGGGGGGGAGGGGTGTATGTGGGGTGTGTATGTGTTCCCTTCAGTTCAGATATCACAGCTCTTTTTTTTTATTTATTTATTGTTTTTGAGAGATGGTGAGAGAGATTAGATGGAGAGAGAGATAGAGAGAGAGAGAGAGAGAGAGAGAGAGAGAGAGAGAGATTAGGACTTAGAGCAGTCTCCATAGTCATACACCATTAGTTATGACACAGTTTCATCCCACACAGGTTGATGTAGGGCTCTATAGGGGAGGAACTGAACTGGAGGACTCCTGTATGGGAGGTGGGAACCTTTACCATGGAGCCATCCAGGCAGTTACCAGTTGTGCAGCAGTTCAGAATATATGTTTGCATGGGCTAAGACCGGGAATCAAACCCTGAACCTTGCATCTGTGATCAGCATCAGCATTAGATTTTCATAGGAGTGCAAACCCTATTATGTAAATTGTGCAAGTGCATCCCCCGCCCCCGCCCCCCCCCCACTCCTGGTCCTTGGAAAACTTGTCCTTTACAAAACCAGTTCCTGGTTCCAGAAAGGTTGGGGACCGCTGACCTAGGCCACATAGTTCTTAGTTAAGCCCACTTTATAAGACTAAATTTGTGCACATTACTTTAATTCTTTTAAACTTTATATTTGCTATTTTCTAAAAGATTTTCTAAATTTTGCTTTAAAAAAAATCTGGTTATATATTTTAAACAAAAGTTTTTCCAAAATCTCTAAAAGACTATATTTTTGTCATAGTACTAGAACAGTTACATATTAAATATGTCTTAATACAAGTATATAAATAGTAGTTAATATTTCTTGAGTACTGATAATTTAAATGTGAAGTTTTTCAAACCTTTTAGGCAAAGATATCACTTTCTTCTAGACTCAAGAACATTTTTATACCTTTATCAATAAGATCATATATTTATCCTCAACTTTTGATGTCCTTACACATTACATACTGGTATTTTGGAGTTCCTTTTAATGTTTGTAAATTCTTATTTTGTCTAATTTCTAATATGTAACTGGCATACCACTTCTTAAAGATTTCTTATACAGTCTCTCCTCATATCTTTCCATATTACACTATGGTTGACTTTACTTTGATGTAGTATTTTCCCCTGAATATTTTAATACTCACAAAACTTTAAAAGTGGTGTTAGTAATTCAAGGATGTAAAAAATTCTCTCTTTGAACTTAGTATTCGAAAAAAAGCTGTAAACACATTTACTAGAGCAACATTTTAGGATTGCAAGTAGGTTACCATACCCAACCCCATCCATACCAAAGATGGTAAGGAAGGTTTTTGTAATAATCCACTTTTATGATTAAACCAATGAAGCTTAAGAAAAGAACAGAAAAAGTGGGAAAGAAGGAAATCCTGAATAAGCATAAATGTTTCCCATGCTCTAACAATACCGTACACTTGGACCTAAACACACTGTGGTGTTCTCACCTCCAAAAAATATAAACCAAGAGAAAAACACAGATATAAAAAGAGAAAATACAAATAACAATATATTATTTCATTTGTGAAGATAAACTAATCTGACTTATATAATGAATAAATACAAGCAATTGTATTTGTAAGCTTTCAAATGTATTATAAATTGAAAAAAAATTAAAATGATTCCTTGTTATACATATATTTTAGGTCCTCAAATATGTGTGGTATGAAAAATATAGCATGTCGAGATATTATTTGGCGTATAATTTTCTAATTTTAGCAATGTTATTCATATTAGCATAGTTCAGTGTTTTAGGTATTATTAAGCATAAAATATCAAGACAAAATGATTTTCATTAGAAGTATAAAATTTGTAAAACAGTAACCTTAACATATATTAATCTTACCTTTGGCATTCCTGAGACCATTCTCTTAGATGGTTCAATAGCTCAAGAGTAGAGTGAAGTGAGAATTGATTTTCATTTTTTTAAATAAGAAATATAGAGAGAAGTATTGTGATGAGTTTCAATTTCTGACATGAAAAACAGTAATGCAGCAGAACAAAAATGTAATGTAGGCTATTTTCTTATAGATAGAACTATGAAGATCTTGATGGACATTTTTAAATATGAAAAAAAGATGAGTAATGTTACAATAAAAACTGAGAATGGATGAAAATCAATACTAAAAATTGTAAGCCATGTAATCTTTCCTTTAAAACCTATTTGAAATTCAATATTGAAAAGGACAACATGTACCTTGGAAAATAGACCCAAAATAGTCAAGTCTTTTGTATTTCAAGAAAATAAATTATTTGGACAAAAAGACCAAATCACATATAATGATAGGAAACTCTGACTTTCAGCTACACATGTTGCCAAAAGATCAAAGAACAATGTATTTAACAAATTCACTAAAAGAAAGAAACTGTTAGCCAAGAATTTTTTATTTAGCCAAAGTTAGCCTTAAGAATAAAGATTGCAGACTACCAATTAGGAATCAAAAGAACTCAGAGAAAATATTTAGATGAGCCCTTACTGAAAGACTTACTATAGAACATGATTCAAAGAACCAACGTGCCTAGTGATAAGGACCAATATTAAGCAAAAAATTATATTTGAATAACAACCTAAGATTAAACAAAGTAAAAGAGGCAGTATAGAACACAAGGGCTATTATGCCTTGAAAAAGTAGATACAGTATGGTAAAATAAGCTTGCTGATTGCTAGGGTATTTTGAAAGGAGAAAGCAAGGACATGAGTTAGATTTCTTTATATATAACATGTATGATACATTTTATTTGGGATACATACCGGTATAAGTATTTTACATAAAATAAAAATAGACTGATTTTTAAAAATTCTAAAAGAACAAAAGCAAATTTAAAACAAGTGAATCTAAATATTTCCTGAGCAACTACAGAGAGGATCAGTATTATAAATAAGCTTAAGACACAAATTTGTCTGTGTATTCTTGGTAGATTTATGTTCTAAAAAATGGTTATAAAATATTAAATTCACTTTTGTAACCAAATCGTTGGGGATAATGTTGGTATTACTATTCTAAAGCTATTTTGGGTGGAATATCAAATCAAGTGCGTCATAGTGGTTTAGTTGCAAATCAAGATTTCTGGCACTTAGGAAAAGCAATCAGTGAATACACATAAAAATTATATTCTTCTGATTTTGATTTAGAAGTAATACTATAAAAATATTTCTTATTTCTCCTATTGAAATGGCTTGTAGATAATGATTATAACACTAAAAATGAGCTCTCCTAAACTCCAGATTTTGTTATCTAAATGAGGCTTTTCACTAAAAGGAACCAGGCTTTTTAGAGAAATGATTGATTCCAGATTTAGGACAGGAAATATCCTTGTGGATGAACCTCTTGTCCTCAAAAGACAAGAAATCAAGTCATCAAAGGCTTCTAGAAATATGTCTAAATGACCAGTAGCTACCTTGAATGAAATTCCGTTAAATCAAACTAAAAAAAATATTTTTGAGCATCCCTAAAGGATAATACATTAAAAGTATTAAACTATATCAAATATGATTAAATTTATAAATCAATAATGATGCTAAATCAAAATAGAGTCATTGATTGCTGTTAGAAGATACTTGAATAAGCATATTGAAAATACCGGTAAGTAAATAAAGATAAAAAATGAGGCAATTTTAAACCTTTCCTCTACAAACTGTATCCCTTGATTTATTTTTGAAAACGTTTTTATTATAGATGAGTTCTAGGTAGTAAATAAGGAAGTAGTATTAGAATCAGAATAACATAATTCTGTAACACCCAATTTATTAATGGATATTGGCCATGATAATCAATGGATACTAACATAACATAACTAGAAGTTAGAAAAGCAGAATATGTTCCCTATTATGGTAGGCCACAACACTACTTGATTCAAACAAAAATTATACCAAGAATCTAGTTCTTACCGCAAATTCATTAAAAAAATACTAAGTGGCATGATAGAAGGTGCAATCAGAAAACCCCAGACTCTGAGAAACTCTACATTATAAATTACCCATTTTTATCAAACACAGCAAGAAAAAACAAAAAATAAATGCAGGGAATTAAAAGAGACTTTAGAAACATATATTACCCATTTATAAATATGTAACTTATTTAGATCCCAATTCCAACAACCAAATTGTGAAACAAACAAACATCTTAGACTGTTGTGGACATGTGTCACTGATGAATATTTGACAATATTAAGGGTTATTGGTAATTTTAAAGTGTGACAATAATGTTATGATTACTTTTTAAGGGTCATTAATATTTATGGATACATTCTTAAATATTTATGGAAGATATTATACAAGCATACCTCCAGAACTGACTCAGTTCTAGAACACTGTAATAAAGTGAGTGTTGTAATAAAGCAAGTCACAAATTCTTTGGTTTTCTAGTGCATATAAAAGTTATGTTTATATTATACTACACTTATATTAAGTGTGCAATAACATTATGCTCTCCCCACCAAGTTGTGCATACCTTAATTTTTTTTTTAAGATTTATTTTTATTGTTTTTTGACAGAGAGAGAGAGATAGATAGACAGAGAGAGACAGAGAGAAGGGGGAGGGCCCCGAGCAGTCTCCATAGTTGACAGCATTAGTTTTCAATATACATAGTTTTACTCCACAGGGGGGCGTGGGGCTGCACAGGGCAGGAAATGGGCCAGGAGCCTCCTGCGTAGGCCCCTGCAAGAACCAACCTGGAGGCACTCCACAGTTCAGCATATGGGTCTACCTGGGTTGGGGCTGGGTTTCGATCCTCTGGCCCCCCGGCTGCAAAGCAAGCCCTCAAACCCGCTGAGCCATCCCAGCTTCCCTATACCTTAATTTTTAAAAATACATTATTACTAGAAAAAAAAATGCTAAACATCAGCTGAGCCTTTAGCCAGTAGTCATCTTCTTGCTGGTGGGCAGTCGTGTCTCAGTGTTCATGGCTGCTGACCGGTTGGGGTGGTGGTTGCTGATAGCTGAGGTGGCTGTGGCAATTTCTTAAAATAAGACAACAACGAAGTTTGCCACATCAATTGACTTTTCTTTTCACGAACAACTTCTCTGTAGTATGCAATGCCTTGTTATAGCATTTTACCCGCAAAACTTCTTTCACCATTGGAATTAAGTTCATGTGATATTCAAAATTCTTCATTGTCATTTCGACATCCTACACAAATTCTTCACCAGGAGTAAATTCCATCTTAAGAAACCACTTTCTTTGCTCATACATAAGAAGCAATCCATCCATTCAAGTATTATCATGAAATAGCAGCAGTTCAGTCACATATTCAGGCTCCACTTCTAATTCTGCTTCTGTCGCCATTTCAACCACACATGCCGTTACTTCCTCAACTGGAGACTCAAAATCATTCATGAGGGTGGCAATCAGCTTCTTCAAAACCTCTGCTAATGTTGATTCAAACCATGATTCACAAATGTTCTTAATGGTGTCAAGAATGGTGAATCCTTTCCAGCTGGTTTTAAATTTACTTTGCCCAGATCCATTAGAAAAATCACTCTCTATGGCTATTATAGACTTATGACTGGTATTTCTTAACCCAATTCCTATTTGCACCGAGATACTTGCCAGTGACACTTGAGGTTGCAGCATTTACTCCAGGATATAATAGCTCATGGATTACAGTCCTAACCTTACCCTCAGTTTGCCGTGAAATATCTCACTTTTATTATTATTTTTGCATCACTCTAATTAGTCTAATACAGGGATTCCCGACCCTGTGCCCGTGGGCGCCATGGCGCCCGTGGCCCGATTTGTGTGCATCCGCCATTATTTGACTGCATCAGAAGTTTTTCATAAACACTAAGTAAAACTATAATTTATTTTTATACATTTGTTAGAATTTTAAAATATTGTTTGAGTATCTACACAGGTTTATTATATTCGTTGGTATGTTTGCGATATCGTATGTATAAGTTTTTCCCTAGCTTTCGCCTTTGTACATGTCGCGTCTTCTTTAGCCGCTGCACTCTTTAAACTCTCCTCCACCCAACCGGGAGCCACGAAGTTGCCATTTTGATTGCGGTTGCTGGACTGATTGGGTCGTGACGGTTAGCTAGGATCACAGTGTTTTGATATATTCGATTTTAAATGAACTAAAAGCGAGGTAGGTAATCTATTATTATGGTGGCAATTTGATATGATATTGTAGTTCTATAACTATTTTTATTTGTATTTTTTTAGTCCTAAAATGAGTGGACCAAATAAGAGAAAACGAACCTATAATTTTAACACAGAC
>PVKE010040466.1:0-14582 GCA_004027555.1 Craseonycteris thonglongyai
TCTTTCTCTTTTATTCAAAACAGACTTTCTTTATTTAAATTTTATTTATTTATTTATTTATTATTATTTTATTTTTTATTGTTAAATATAATGGGGTGGCATTGGTTGGTAACAGTTGTCTAATGACAAAACTCACGGTTTCCATAAGCTTTTTTTGTACTGTTATTTTTTGTAAATATTCATATCTGGCAAATATAATTTATAGAAATTAAGGACTAAAGAATATGTGTGAGAGTATGTACAGTTATTGGTGCTAACTGACCATTAATAAGCATGAGAAATAATACCAGGATTATCTGATTATTTATAAATAAGGTATCTTTATAATAAATAAGATTATATTCAAATAAATAAAAACCAACAAAAATAAACCAATAACTCCCACCACTAACAATCACATTTCACTGTTGCTTAGTATAAAAATCTTTGGAAACAGAAGTTATATGGAGTGCTCCCTTACCCTGAGAGTAACTTAAAGTTTATGCTTAATTTGTGTTCATTTTATGAAGGATATTAGAAAATTAAAGAGCCTACAGAGTAGAACAGCCACTGAACATAAGTATCTGATAAGAGTTTAAAAAATACAAAGAGGGTCAGAGTGGCCTTAATCTATGAGGGTCAGAGTGGCTTTCTTTGACCCTTATAAAGGCCCATGCTATTGAAAAGGAAAATGTTTGGTTCTAGTCTGCTCCAGATACAATAATCTAGAATCCACAGGTAGAAGTTACTTGAAGAACACTTCAGGTTTACAAAAGAAAGAGAAGCCTAGCAAGAAAGGTTTCCAAAAATAGATGAGAGTAATTCAGTGAAGCCCTGGTGAGGGCTCCCAGACTGTGATCAGAGGTGGGCAAACTGTAGCTTACAGGCCAAATCCAGCCTGTAAGTTTTTATACAGCCTAAGAGTTAAAAATAGTTCCCACATATTTAAATGATTGAAAATAAATTAAATAATTATGTTAAAATTATACTTGAAAATTATAAAATTTAAATTTTAGTGTCCACATAAAGTTTTACTGCAATATAGCCAAGCTCATTTATTTACACATTGTCAAAGACACTGTATTGCCCACAAAGCCTACACTATGCACTGCATGATCCTTTACAGAAAAAGCATAAACTAGTCATTGCTTTATACTATTAAACAGAAATACTATTTAGAGAAAAAAAAATTAAGACATGTTGGAGCTTAGAAGACAGTCACACATAGGTAGTATTTACAGATATTATACTGGTAAATATCATTACAAATGTTCACTCCTCAGGTATTTTCCTCATGATTTTCCAATTTTAATTTAAAATTACCCTTTTTGAGCACATTTTATTTCAATTAAGGAAAACAGAAAATCTGTGCTTTAAAGTAATACAAAATGTTTTCCAAAATATGAAATACATATATATATATGTATATATATAATTTTTGCAATGTGAAATTACTATATAAATATAAAATCTTATTTTAAAATAAAACCATTCAGCCGTCTGAAAAATAGTAGTGTTCATTGAAATGTTTCCTTTTCAAGTCAGTAATTTTTTATGTCTTTCATAGAACTGACACATAGAAGACTGTTTTCACCATAATTTTTTTTTTAGAGTATAAAACTGGGTTTAGTGTTGATTAACCCCATGAAAGTACATAGTTTTGATTTTGGCTTCTGTTTCTGCCTTTAAAATGTGATAAATCCTGCTTTGAAATGTAGTTTGTGGACACGGATCCCAAGGACTCAATGTTACAGAAGTTCATGTCCAAAATTTCATCCTAAATAACCCGCGTCCAGAGGAAGTCACTTGTAAGATATCTTCCGCTGACAGTGTCCTATTCTAAATGGTAGGCCAGAAAGCCTTTCTAAAAAGTCCCACAAATTTTTCTTTTTCACAAAAATAATTAATAAATGAAGATCATTAGCTAAATTTTTCCTGGAAAAAAAAGTCTATTAATTCCAATGAGATTAAAATAAGAAAGTTGCTTTGTGTTTTTCAAGAAACTTAATGACTAGAGAACTTGGTCCTCAGATAAAAGCAGCCTTGCCGATAGCAGCCACTGCTGTATCTCAACTTGAACTGTGATTTCTATTCATTTTAATTCCAATTATTATTTTGAACTTTTAATGTTAATCATTGAAAGGTACGCATGAGCAATCTATGATAGGAAAGGGCCCCAAACTTAATGAAGTTCATTCTTCAGTAGGGCAAGAATGATCTAATTGCTCAAAGAAATTCTACTGCTTCTTTAAAGTTTTCTTTACCCATATATATAAATAGGCCAAAAGCTCTCTCAGAGAAGAAACTAACTTCATGATCTCTGTATATGTTCTTATGGACAGTACTGTTCTAAGCTCTACATAATAGTTACTCTGCTAAATATTTTACTTGCATTTTACTCATTTATAATTCACAGAAAATTAAAAAAAAATTATTGCACCCAATAAATAGAATTGAATCTAATAAAGCATTCTATAGCTAGCAAATAGCAGAACTTAGAATTGTATTAAGATATATCTTATTCTAGATGCTGAATTCTTACAAACAGCAAGCAAACAACAATAAAACATGTTATACATGTATAAACTGCATCCATGACCAGAGTGCTCTTATAAGCATGTGAGGGCATGCGTACATGTGCGCAAGCTCTCTCTCTCTCTCTCTCTCTAGCGCGCGCGCGCACACACACACACACACACACACACACACACACACACTCCTATTTGCCGCCACCCCAGAACAGAAGCTCAATTTCTGGGGATATCCTTGTCTCATATTAAGGTTGTAAATATACTGAGACACCATGAAGTTTCACCTGGCAACTTTCAACGTTTGTGTCCCCAGATTTTGGTTGGACTGGAACATGCCACATGCTACATGTCTTTTAGCGTTTTGTTGCAGTGATGTTTTTCCCTTAAAATTATAGTTAGAATGGAAAATCCATACCACACATTTGAAAAACAAATTCTAACATTTTTCCCCAAGGCACATCAAAATAAGACCATGAGTATTTATTTAAATAATTTCCATACTTTGTGTGAAACTTTGAACAAAGAGAACTCTGTGTCCCATATTTTTACTTTATCATGAGTGGATCAGTGCTCTTGGAGATGCTACTTGTTAGTTTGTACAGCTGAGACCCTAAGCTAGATCTTTTGACATTCAAACAGTAGTTTTCCCCACTACTCAGAACTCATGTTAAAAATTTATGGTGAGAAAAAAGGGTGCTATAGTTTCAGCATATTTCACCTTCTGCTTATATTCATTCTCTCCAGTGCAAGGGAGATCCAACAACTTTGTAAGAAACACAGACTAAAATAAAAATATGCAAACTTGCTCCAGAACATGTTTTGCCTGTATCATTTTCTAGACCATTTGTCATTTGAAAGAAGTAGTACAGAATTAGTTTTGCTTCAGGAAAGCTATAAGAAACAGTTTCTTTAAGGTAGTTTTTAAATTAACAATATTGTTTAACAATTTTTAATTTGTATAAAACAGGACTAAGAACTTTTGGAATTTAACACTATATAAAATTCACTCAGAATACCATACATGATCATATGATTGCTATCATATGATTGATATACACTTACAATAAATACTAGTATGTTTACTCATAAAAAATATATTATCATCTCAAGTTTTATTAGAAATTTATGAGTCATAAATGACAAAGAACATACAAATTGACAGGATTAAAGCGGCACTGCTGATCCGCTATTAAAGAGATGTTATTCCTCCACCCATAAAGTTCCCAGGAAATGGAGACCCATGAGGGGCTCACACCTCCGAAACCGTGGGTTACTGGTGGCTGGACAGTGGCTTAGACCAAGCGAAGAGGATGCTTGTATATGTACTTAAAAAAGAGACCTGGGGAAGCCGGGATGGCTCAGTGGGGTAAGCACTCGCTTTGCAGCCCCCGGGGACCAAGGATTGAATTCTGGCCCCGGCCCGTGTGGACCCATGTGCTGAACTGGGGAGTGCCCCCAGTTCAGTTCTCTCTCTGTCTCTGCATCTCTCTCTCTCTCTCTCTCTCTCTCTCTCTCTCTCTCTCTCTCTCTCTCTCTCTGTCAAAAAAAAAAAAAAAAAAAATGAGACCCGTGTCCATATGGCTAACATCTTTGAAGAGCCTTGGGCGTGCCTCGCACCACGTACACACTCTGCATGTGTCCCTGTACAGACTGTTCTCAGCAGTGAGTAGGAGAGCAGAACAGCCAGCCTCAGTGTGGTGGCCACAGCCAGACTGCCTGTGTTCGCTCCGGCCTGGCCGACTGACGCGATTTACTTCACCTGTCTGTGCCTCAGGCATCTGTTCTCTAAAATGCAAATAGGCATCCACTGTATAGATTTCTTTTGAGGAGTCAACGAATTAGTGTTTGTATAGCATTAGAACAGTGCCTGGCACCTAAGGAGTATTATATATTATCAGATCAAAAACAGAAGTTTTGACTCATCTTGTTTTATAGAAAAGGAAGCTGAGACTTAAATATAGTAAATTGTAATATCATCCTGGAACCAGTATTACAAGGAATGCTAGAGAGACTTCTTTAAGACAGAAAAGAAAAAACAAACAAACAAACAAAAACATGAATAATAAAATAGCGATGTCTACATATCTATCAACAATTATTTTTGATTAATATTGATTTAATTCTCCAATCAAAAAACATGGAGTGTTTGTGCTGAGTGGAGTGTCAGGCAGAGAAAGACAGCTACAACATGATTTTGCTTATATGTGGAATCTGAACAAGGAAATAAACAAAACAGAAACAAAGTCATAGAACAGAAAACATTTGGATGATTCCCAGATGGGCAGGGGTTGGGGGTGTGGGTGATAAAAGGGGGAGGGATTAAAAAGTATGAATTAGTTAGTACAGGGGAATGTTGGAATGGCTCAACAGGTTGAGCACTTGCTTTGCAACCCCGAGGTCCAAGGATCAAGTTCTGGTCCTGACCCCAGCCCGTGTGGACTCATGTGCTGAACTGTGGTATGCGTTCCATGGCGGGGGGGAGGGGTGGGGGTAGGGCAGTTCCTGCCAGGGCAAGCTTCTGTGTAGGAGGCCCCTGATTTGGCCCCCAGCTCCACAAGGGTGTGCCTCCCATGTGGAAGGCCCTTAGCCCTGTTCCCACCCTTGCTTGGCTCTGTGCATGCCCACCTGTGTGGAATAAAACTATGTTGAAAAACTAATGACATACAACCATGGAGACTGTTCTGGGCCCTCCTCCTTCTCTCTCTCTCTCTCTCTGTCTCTATCTCTCTCTGTCAAAAACAACAACAAAAAAATAGTACAAGAAGGCATGTGGGGATGCAGGGTATAGCATAAAGGATATAGTCAATAATATTGTAATAATTATGTATGGTGTCAGATGGGTACTAGATTTGTTGAGGTGATAGTTGGGAGGGGGTGGGACAGGGTAAAAAGGTGAAGGGATTAACCCATTTTCCATTTTCCTCAAGAATACTTGATGGTGGTGCTTGGGCTTATAGCATTTATCCTGAGATAATTTATGGATTATAGTCCTAACCTTATCCCCAAGGTTTGCCATGGAATATCTTGCTTTTATTGTTATTTTCACATCACCCTAGTATATAGATAGTCTTTGAAAACTAGTGACATCATTTTATTTATAGCATTCTGTTTTTAGTAGTGGTATTTCTATTTCTAAAATATATAATTCTTGATTGCTGAAAATGTCAAATCCTAGAAAATGTAGCATTCCTATGCTTGAAAAAAATTATTAAATACTGATCATAAACCTTTCTGTTACATTAGGGTTAGACACAAGTTATGTTTAGAAATAACTACACAAACAGTTTTCATATTTTATTTTCACATTGAAAACCAGTCAGATTTGCCTCAGCCTCAAAGTGTGTGTTTATATAAAATTAAATGAATGCAGCATTAAGCTGCATTTTTATTTTCTAAATGGGTAATAGGTTAATAAGTACAAGTTGGTAGTTACAATACAGTCATAAGTAATGATATGGTAATATTATAGTGCCAAGGAGGTAGTCGACTAGTTGGGGAATCACTTCTTAAAATATATAAATGTTTAAAAACTATGTGTATACATAAAATTAATGTAACATAATATTGAATGTAAAAAGAAAAGAGGTGGTACATATATATGGGATATTACATCATATAAAGTTATTATGATATTATTGACAGTATACCCCATGCTGTACTTTACATCCCTCTGCCTATAAAAAGAATAAAATCTTGCCATCTGCAACAACCTGGTTGGATACTCAATGTATTGTGATGAGTGTAGTAAGTCAGGCAGAGAAAGACAAATGTCATATGATTCCACTTATATAAATGGAATCTAAAGGACAAAATAAATGAACACACAGAACAGAAACAGATCCGTAAATACAGTGAACATTTTGTTGGTTGCCAGATGGGAGGGGTTCAGAGGGGTGGATAAAAAGTTAAAGAGATGAAGAAGTACAAATTCATAGTTACAAAATAGGCAGAGGAATGTAAAGTACAGCATGGGGTATACTGTCAATAATATCATAATAACTATATATGGTGTCAGATGGGTACCAGATTTGTCAGAATGATCACTTTGTATGTTATACAGATGTCTCCTCACTATGTTGTACAGCAAAAACTAATATAATACTATATGTCAAATGTAATTAAACATAAATATTTAAAAAAAAATAGTTACTTTGTACCATAGTGGCTTTTTTGAAAAAGTCACTTGAATAGAACTTTTAAGTTAGACAAATACATTGGAGAAAATATACTACATAACATTTTTCATGAGTTGCTAGAAATGAAATGACCCCTTATTTACTATGTAAATCTTAGAAATGGGATGGATGGAATTTTTTCCTGTTGGCACCCAGAATCTTCTAAGAAAGGGTCTAGGTTAATAGATCTTATTACCTTCTCTGTATATTAGAGTAATTTTTAAAGTTCCACATTGAAACCTCCAAATCATTACTGAACAAACTAAAGATTGAATGAATGAAAATATTATATATAGCACATAATCCTAGTCAAAATACCCATATTAGTCTTTGTATAAAAGGAAGTATAAGATTCTAATATGTATAAAGAAACACAAGGGTATACTAGGATAACTCAGCAGGCTGAACACTTGTTTTGCAACCACCAGTTTCAGGGATTGAATTTCGGCCCAGCCCATGCAAACCAATATGCTGAACTGCAGTACAATTGGTAACCACTAGGATAGTGATGAAGGTTCCTACTTCCCATGTGGGAGGCCCCCAATTTGTTTCCTGTCTGCGTGGCCCTACATCCACTGGTGTAAAATGAAACTATGTCTCAACTAATGATGTACAATCGTGGAGACTGCTCTGTGCCCTCCCCACTCCCACCTTCTCTCTCTCTCCAAACAAGCAAACAAACAAATAAAAAACAATAAAGAAATACAAAAAATCATAAAAAAAATAATTAAAAATAAAAACAAAGTTAGTAGACATCATGTGATTTAAAGATGTCATAAGGCTATGATAATCCAGAAAGAGATTAGAAATAGATCCACACATATGTAGTCCATTATTTTATGACAAAGGTGCTAAGGCAATATAATGGAGAAAAAAAAGGGTTTTGCTTATTTGTTTGGTTTTTCCAAAAACTGGTCCTTGAACAACTAAATAAATTTAGGGGAAAAATGTATTTGATTTCTACATTATGAAATACACAAAAATTAAGTCTAGATGAATTTTAGACTCAAACACAAAGGTCCTACAATAAATCCTCTGCAAGATAACAGAGTATCTTCAAGATTTGGGGGTTAACAGAGGTATCTACAGTTGATCTTAGCCAAAAGGCCAAGAATCAATAACAGAAATTTCTTAGGGCATCAAAATCACTTGATAAATGGGCTCCATCAAAATTAAAAATTCCTGCTCATCAATAGACATAGCTAAGAAAGTTTAAGGCAAGACAGAGTAAAACAAACACACACACACACACACACACACACAAACAAATAAACAAAGCTCTTACAAATTAATAATTGAAAGACAAAAATAGGGAAAAGTAGCATCACTAATACAAATGTATTAATTATGTGTAAGAACTTGAAAATTTTTTTACATCATTAGTTACCAGGGAAGCTAAAACCACCAAGATGTACAATTTTATACCCAGTTTGGTAGGTAAAAGTCAAAAGGACTAACTAGATCTTGATCAGTTTAAACTCTCACATGTTTGTGGTTGGATGTAAAATTGTGTAACCCGTTTGAAAAACACTTTGGCAATGTTTTTAAAAAAATATATAACGGCATATATATTAATTTTATGACCCCCAATTTCCCTCCTAAATATTTACCCACCAAAATTAAAATATAAGTTGTAAAAATGCTCGTGCAGAGTGTTTTGGCAGATTTATTCATATCAGGCCTAACTTGAAAATAATTGCATATCCATAGAGTATATATTAAAACAAGAAAATGTTAAGTAAAAAAAGAATGAACTAGTGGTACAGGCAACGTTATTTTGCGCAAAAGAATGTAGACTTAAAAATAACACAATAAATGAATCCCTTTACATGAAATTCTAGAACAGGTAGAACTAATCTATTGTGACAAAAATCAGGACAGTGGTCACCTATGGAGGAAGGGTACAGATGGGAATGGACTGTGAATTGGCACAAGGAAAGTTTTGGAGGTAATGAAACTGTTCCATATCTCGATTGAAGGTCAGTTGAATAAGTGTATATATTTATCTAATCCACTGAATTGTGCTTTTACGATCTGCCCATTTGATATTTAGTTGATCCTCATGTATAGATTCAGTATTTGTAAATTCACTTGCTAAAATTTATTTATAACACCAAATCAATACTTGTGGTGTTTTTGTGGTCATTCGTGGACTTGTGCATGCACAGATTGGTGAAAAATTGGAAACATCCAATGCACAAGTTCTCAGCTGTAGTCAAAAAGGGCAACTCTGCCTTCTTGTTTCAGCTCTCCTCTATAAGTAAGTGCTCTTTTGCTGCACAGTGTCATATTGTTTTGTGGTTGTTGTTTGTGTTTGCACTTTTGTGGGTTTTGTTTTTTATTTTGCCACTTAAAGTAGATTCTAAATGTAGTGTAGAAGTGTTGCTTAGTGTTCTGAAGTGTAAGAAGGCTATGATGTGTCTTATAAAAAGAAAATATGTATATCAGGTAACCTTCTTTCAGGTACAAGTTAAAATGTTATTGGCTGTTAGTTCAATGTTAATGAATTGACCTACATATTAAACAATGTAATTTTAAACAGAAACACACATAAAACAAGGTTATGTATAATTGACTGGCTGATGCAAATATTGTGATCAGAGGATTGCAGGAACCTAATTCTGTATTTCTTGTAGGAGCATTGGTTCAGTGATGACTAATTCAGATTTCACAATGACTATATAGATCATAACTACCATATGTTGAAATGGATTTAGGGTGTAAAGAGTGAAAGCAAGGGTGATGCCAGAATAGCTCAGAGGATGAGCACTTGCCTTACAGTCCTGAGAGCTGGGGTTCAATTCCCATCCCACCCCATGCAAAACCCATATACTGAACTGTGACAAAACTAGTAACCACCAGGATGGCTCAGTGGGTGAAAATTCTCACCTCCTTGTTCAGTTCCTGCCCGCCCAGTTCCACATTCACCTGTGTGGAATGAAACCATGTCACAACTAAGGATGTACAATTATGAAAACTGTTCTGGGTCCTCCCACCTTCTCTCTCTCTCTCTCTCTCTCTCTCTCTCTCTCCCTCTCTCTGTCTCTCTGTCTCTCTCTCTCTCACACACCCACACACACTCACACACCCACACACACCTTCTCTCAAACATAAAATAAATCTTTTTAAAAAACAACAAAAAAACAAAAGAGAATGAAAGCAGGTAAGCTCTTAGAAAGCTCTTACAGTAAATAGGACAAGAGATGATGGAGGTTTGGACCACAGTTAACATTGGAGAAAAATGGTTAGATTTGTCATACATTTTGTAGGTATAACTGACAGGTCTTACTCAGTAATTGGATGTCATAAATTTGAGAAAGAGAAATATTTGGGACATAAGCAATGGAGTGGAAATCATGCAATTTAACTAATGGGAGACTAGAGAATGTCCTCAATGTTGAATGTGTCCATTGGAACTCTAAGTGGAGATGTTAAGCAGACAGCTGTAGATTTGTGAGTGGAGCTCAAGAAGGAAGTAAGGTCTAGACATTGAATTTCATGGCATGATCATAAGTCATAAGGTTGGATAAGGTTACCTAGAGGTCAAACTGAGATAGAGAAAAGCAGACAGGTGACGTACTCTTAAACTTTAGAAACTGGAAAGAGAATGAAGATCAAGGAAAGAGGACTGAGAAAGAGTAGCCAGTGAAATACTGAAGAAGCTATGAAAATGTTATGAGAGATTGTTTTATAAAGTGGCGAGCTGAATCTTCTAAGCATTTTTAGAATATCTAATAAGACAAGGATAAGAAGTGAATATTAGATTTGGAAATATGGAGGGCTATGCTAACTGGAGTGGGGTAAGAAGACAATGGTAGGTGAGGAATGCACACACTGGTAATGTACAATTCTTAAGCAGTTTAACTATACAGGAAAATAATCTTGGGTAATAATCTATGTTGAAAATCTGAAGAAAACCATGAATCCTATTCAAAGAAAAATCTTAGTTCATATATCCTCAAAATTTATACACAATTTCAAGGGTTTATCTCTTCATTCAGGTTACAAACTCTGGTTTATATAACACATCATCTTTTAATTGCACTACTTGAGTTTACTGGACAATGAGAATTACTACAAATTCATTTATGCTTTTTGGAGTCAATAGTTTCCTTACATTGTATTTTTTTCCATTTAATGGCTTATAGATTATATTTTTTATTCCTTAAATTTTTGTAAAGATTTATTTTTATTGTTTTTTGAGAGAGAGACAGACAGACAGAGACAGAGAGAAGGAAGAGGGCTCAGAGTAGTCTCCATAGCTGACAGCATTAGTTTTCCATATAGTTTCACTCTACAGGTGGGCACAGGGCTGTGCAGGGCAGAAACTGGGCTGGGAGCCTCCCGCATAGGCCCTGGCAAGAACTGAACTGGCGGCACACCCCAGTTCAGCTTATGGGTCCGCCTGGGCTGGGGCCAGGATTCGATCCTTGGGCTCTGGGGCTGCAAAGCAAGCGCTCAACCTGCTGAGCCATCCCAGTGTTCCCTATTCCTTAATTAAAAAAAAATAAATTTGTCAGTTAATTGGTTTTAAATTAATAATTATTATTTATAGTTACTGTTTTTTTTCTGCTTTAAATATAGTTATAAAATTATTATTATACCTCTTTGGAAAAACAAGTTGTCATTATTATTAATATTATAATTTATTTCTTAAATCTAAATTGACTAAGGAATATTTAGTCCTTTATCTTTGTTTCATATAATGTCTCAGATAAATTGCAATATCTTACAATCTGCTCTAAAGGAACAAAATCATTCTTGTTTATAAGAAATTGACACTGTCCAAATAGCAAGAACATTTAAATCAATTCTTTTTCTGAAGGCATACCTATGTGAAATATTATAGAGTATACAAAAATAAATATCATGATTCCTGGTCTCAAGAAGTTTATATTATTGTACCATCTAATGATATTTAAATATTTTAACATCCATTTTATATAATTTTTATGAAACATTTTCTTGTGTTTTATAAACTGAACTTGTATGGCACAGAAAAAAAAATTATAGAGAGAAGCAATTGTGTAGATAAGATATTTTTGGTATGCAAATGAGGATCCTTGACAAGAGTTAATCCCAAATGTAGGCATTGTATTTTTCATGGCCTAATTGTAAAATGCTGTTGAAACTGTTGATCACCCATGTTGTGGCTGCTAGAGAGGTGAATATTAGAATGGTTTACAGAATACATTATCTATTCGATGTCGCCAAAGCCCATAGTTCCTGTTCTCCTACACAATAAGGAGAAAAAAGAGGTACCTGATACTATTGGTCGGATGACTGTTTTTTAATTCTGTCACGTCAGTATTATAAAAGTGATGCAAAAAATAGTATCTTAGAGAAAGAATAATAGAAATAAATGAAGATAAGAGCAATTTAGATTAAATCTTGAATCCATTTTCTCATTCTTTTCTAAAAAGTTTGATAATAAAACAAATAAAAGCTAAAGTGAACAATTGTCAGAATTTAAGATTTGCTTTCTTTAAAACAGGATGTAGCATGAAATTCCTGCTTTTCTTTTCAACATTGTTGAAAGTAGTAATTTTGTGTGAACCGTAGAAGACTGCAAATTTAACTGGCTTTGATCAAATAGAGTCCTTTAGACTTATGTATGCTGGATAACTACAGTGAGAGAACTGTTTTTAAGTTAGAGAGGTTATCCAGCCACTTAGGGGCTTAGAAATTTATATGTTCAAAGAATAATCACGGTTAGAATCCTGCCATATAATAGCAACAGTAAAATATTATGTTGAGGTATAATCTTTTATGATTTGAGTATAAATCATTATTTTTTAAATTGCATTATAGAATGTGTAATTAAACCCTAGTTTCTCATTTCAGACAATTCTGTATTACTCCCCTTTAATAGAATTCTCTGTTTTGTTATACTTTCTACTAAACAATTTTTATCCTTTACTCAAAGCAATGCCTAAATAATATACCTAGGCCAAAAAATCTGTCTCTACCTTTTACAAGCAGCTATTTTTCTGTAAACCTTTCTACTACTTTTTCTACTATGTGACTCATAGTGTGAGAGGCAGCTTCTGTATATTTCAGCTCAGTCATTTCCTCCAACTGGGCTATTAATGAGCATTGAACCATGAAGGGCACATCTCCATAAATTTATGAACCACACTCTTCTGCAAACTTCAATTCAACAACAATCCTTTATGAGTGTCAAACTGCCTTTTGGTAGTTTTTCTCATTTTTGGTGGCAAAATGAGAGTGGAAAAATGCTATAGTAAAGCACATTAAAATAATATTTGTATGATCAAAGTTTCATATATATTCAGGTTATAAATTTATTCTGTTCATCCATTCTTATGGATTTTAACCTGAACATGACAGATATTGGACAAGATTAAACATTAAAACAAATATTTAAAAAATTAACATTTTTATCATGGCATAAATTTTTAAAACCACTGATTTCCTTTCTACTATTGCTTCATGGACTGGTAGCATGTATATAAATTGTGTGTGTGTGCGTGTTTGTACATACATGGCAGATATATGTGATAGTTACTGCATGACACATAAGACCAAGAGTGCAGTGCGATACACTAAAATAGAGCTGGGACTGAATTTGAATAGCATGGATACTAAGATTACATGAGAAAATCACTTTAGTACTTCTCTAGCCCAGAAATTCTTGTCACTAAAAAGAATGAATGATTCATACCAGCTGATTACGATTCTTCTTAGCTTTCGACACTTAAGACTGAAATACATTCATGTTCTGTAGAGGGGAATAGAAAATGACCAAAAATATATCAATTTGGAAAGACAATGTTATGTAGAGCACATTAATAAAATAAGTACTTCTATGGCTACAGTTGATTATTGTGGTGTCTGAATCTGAACTTGCCCTACTGAGTGACACAATAGTCACACCACACAGGAAATGGATTACAGAGGTATGTATCATGAAAAGAGAAGAACGCACAGCACAAATAGAGAGTCATTTAAGTTTTGTACTCCAGGATAGGAAATAGGTGCTACAGGCAGCTTCATGAAAACCTGGGAGTAAATAAATGTAGTACCACCTTGGGAGGAGAAGCCAGTTCCGTGGCAGGAGGCCAGAGAGGGGGAAACTATGATCTGAAAGGGAATTCTTTGCAATTTCTGTGATTTCACATAAGTAGTTTGAGTTCTAGAAAGTACTGGAAAATTGAAGATAGAGGTAATGTTTTGGACAAAAGCATGTACCTACTGCAGACATTCTCCGATTAAGAAAAAGATGTCACCCAGCAGGATCCCATAAAGAAAATTATCTGAGGAAATTTGTGTTAGATTAGATGCCTTATAGAGCTAAAAATCATATGATACAGATGAACGATGATCATTTTTTTATTAATAGATAATGTCCTAACTAAAGATAACGTTAATAAGATCACATATGGATATTTCCTTATCATTTATATTTCATTAGTAGTCATTTATTGAACATTGCTTAGCATTGGTTGCTAGATGAGCAATACACTAGTTAATACCAATTGTTGAATTTATAAGCCATCTGAGGTGTTGATAATATTTTGTTTCTTGATTTGGGAATCAGTTACATAGGTGTATTGACTGTTACAAAAAAGTTAATTGAGCTGTACACTCCTGATTTGCATAATTTCTATATGTAAAGTATATAGTCATAACTTGGAGATATTTCAAGTTTGGTAACAGACCACTGCAGTAAAGCAAGTATCACAGTAGAGCGAATCCTAATATTTTTGCTGATAAAGGGTCTTCCCATTGATTGGCAAAAAAACACATGTGTGAGGGGAAAGCCGGGACGGCTCAGCGGGTTGAGCGCTCGCTTTGAGGCCATGAGGACCGAGGATCGAATCCCGGCTCCGGCCCAGGCAGGACCCACATGCTGAACTGGGGAGTTCCCACAGTT
>PVKE010040467.1:0-14593 GCA_004027555.1 Craseonycteris thonglongyai
TATGCTGAACTGGGGAGTTCCCCCAGTTCAGTTCTCTCTCTGTCTCTGTCTCTGTATCTCTCTCTCTCTCTGTCAAAAAATTAATAAATAAAGAAAACTTTAAAAAAAAAAAAAAAAGAGCAGGCGAGGAATCCAAGAGTAGGAAGGACATACAACCTCACCTCAGGAGAGAGGGGAAGCAGGAAGTAGAAAGCTGTCAGAAACCATCTGCTTTCTCCCTCACTTTCTCTGGGGAGACCTGCTTCTTTATGTAGATGTTTCATTCTTCTCTATACTTTGGCTTTCTCTGCCTCGACACACATAGTATAAGATGGCCACCCAAATCCAAGAATCTGTTTGAATTCCAAATTCTTGGGAGAGAAGATCTGATTGGCCCATTTGGAATCAAGTGGCTACCTTTGATCAGGTCAACTTAGGCTTCTGGGTTTTACCCCTGTGGTTGGGAGAGTGAGAACAGTTTCCATAGAAGAGAGTTTGTGGACTTAGCAGACAGTTCCCAAAGTGTCTATTTGAGAACATTTTTTTTTGGAGTTTGACCACAACCCCTTTAAATGAGCTGATGATTGTTCACTTACGCTTTTGATCCTCTTCTCCTCACTCCCCTACCCCAAGTTTACCAAGCAATCTAAGCAGTTGGTAACCCCAATCTAGGAACCGGGTGAAATGTTTTCTAGGAACATACCAGTGGGATTCATCTACCTCAGAGGGCCTCTTGCCCCGGTATGAGCATGCCAGCTTCATTCCCTCTTGTACACCTCACAGCATCTGGGTGTTTGGAGGTGCAGACCAGTCAGGAAATCGAAATTGCCTACAAGTTCTGAATCCTGGTAAGTAACCAAAAATTATTTTATTTACATACATACACACACATATACATACATACATACATACAGAAATATTCAATTCCTATTCCATTTCCTATACCAAGACCCATTTGGGTTATACTTAATTATCCGTTTAACTTTGTTGACCTCATAGAAAATAGGAATTTTTAACTTCTAACAGAATCTAAAAATAACAGATTTACATTTTTCTGATATGTACAATTATCAATTTCTTAAAAGCCAAAGTTGGAAGAGACTTCAGAGAACAGTTATGGCAAGTGGGTGACCCAGATCCAGGAAAAGTGGTTTCTTTCTTTCTTTCTCTCTTCCCTTCCCTTCCCTTCCCTTCAAGGTGAAAGAGAGAGGGAGGGCCCAGAGCAGTCTCCGTAGTTGTACATCATTAGTTCTGATATGGTTTCATTCCTCACAGGTGAATGTGAGGCCACACTGGGCAGGAACCAAACTGGGGACCCCCCACATAGGAAGTAAGAACCTTCACCACTGAGCCATTTTGGCAGTTATCAATTACACCACAGTTCAGCATATGGGGTTTTCACAGGCCAGTACCAGGAATCATACCCCAGACCTTGAGATTGTGAGACAAGCGCTCAACCACTTAGCTATCCTGGCATCCCTGGGAAGTGATTCCTTAAAGTCAACAGCAAGACAGTGACTGAGCTGGGCTAGAACCCAAGTCACCTAGATCAGGGCTAAAATGGGGGTGATTGTGCTCCTTGACGATGTCTGGAAACATTTTTGGCTGTCACAACTCACAGCAGTGAGGGGGCTATTTGCTACTAGCATCTAGTAGGTAGAAGCCAGAGATGCTACTGTAATGCACAGAAAAGCCCCCTACAGTAACGTATTATCTGGTCTAAAATGTCAATAGTGCTAAGGGTAAGAAACCCTGACCTAGATCCTCCTAGTATATTTCCTCTACCCAAAAAGCGCCAAGTTTCTGACTAGTCCCATTGGCAGTTTAGGAGCATTGCTACTGAGAGGGTGTTGGCTGCACCACCTGTGGGAGGCAGGCTTGTATTTTTGTCAGTTAAACAATTGTTGTTTCCTCTTTATAAATATAAATTATATTCACTGAAATATTTGAAAAGTGTAAGTAAGTGGATCAAAGCCATCCATAATCCTGTGACATTAAGGTTATTAACATTTCTGTGCACTTCCTTTCTGTCTTTTCTCTGCATTTTTATAAGCCTAAGATGATACTATTTCACCACTGCACCATTATACCTTTTTGCTTTTAATTTCACAATTACTGCATAAATGATTTTCTGTTAACAGTAAAACTTTAACATCATTTTTAGTGGCTGCATAATACTCCATTTTATGACAATACTGTAATCCCTGTTTTGTAACATTTAGGTTGTTTTCAGATAAAGCAGTGAACCTCTTTGTTCAGAATTCATTGATTATATTTTAAATTATTGTCCATCAAATGGCTTAGAACTGCTTTGTGATTATTTGTGTTGGCATTTGACTTGGGAGCAACACAATCCTGGATATTCTGACCCTGGAGGCTGTGCACCTTCTGACTCCCCGCTAAGATCCAAAAAGCTCCCCAAGATCTGTAACTATAGGGACAATTTATTTTACTTTGAATATAGGCTGAGACCTGTTTGGTCTCCAGGTTCATGTTTGAGTCCCACACATATGTTACAAATGCTTCATGGGGTACTTTGTATATTAAATGAAGGAAGACCTTTACGAAAGGCACAGAATGTGGCAGGCAACAAATAATTCTTGGTGTGGAATTCTTGGTGGAACGAATGTGGGAGTCTTGACAGGTCTGAGTTTAATAGCCCTGCTCTGTTACTTACAAGCATTGTGACCCAGGAAAAAAATTAAATTTTCTGAGCTTCAGTTCCCTTATCTGCAAAGTGGGGATACTTTCTACCCATTTCCCAGAGTTGAGTGAGGATAGTGGGGCTGGCAAAGTGTTCAGGGCTAAGATTCTGCACAAGGGAGGTACTCAATTAATGCCTGTTTCTAAAAAATTCATGCTTCATTCAGAAAGGAATAAGCTTCACTACACCTACCTAAGTGATTAAATTTTATTCTCAAATCAGAAGAGTGGAAAATGCATAGGTCTTGGTGTTACTGAAACATAATTTGAATACCAACACAGCCATTTATTACCCATGTCATCCTAAGAGTGACTACATCTATCTCCGCTTAATTCCCTTATTTGGGGGAAGCCGGGATGGCTCAGTGGATTAAGCGCTCACTTTGCAGCGCCGGGAACCGAGGATCGAATCCTGTCCCCGGCCTGTGCGGAACCATATGCTGAACTGGGAGTTCCCCCATTTCAGTTCCCTCTCTGTCTCTGTATCTCTCCCTCTCTGTCAAAATAAATAAATAAATAAAACTTAAACCCTTATTTGTAAAGTAGGAAATTAATATTTATTTAGTGCTTATTGCTTAGTAGGAACCAATTACTACTACTGAAACTGTAATAACGTGTCTACTTTCTTTTGAATGGCCATATATCCTGGGAACTTTGGCACATTTGGTTTCTAGCAGCTAGTGGGAATGACTTTGAGCAAATATTGGCTCCTATGAATGGCACAGACCAAGAGTCAGCAAAGTGAAAGGGGATTCGGAGAGGATGCTTGAAAGCCTCCAAAAACAAATTAACCTCACTCTTAATTGCACTTGTGACTTTTCAGTCTTGGGGACTTGGGTATATCTGGGCAAATTCTAAGGACCACCCCCTTCCTATTCCCATCCTTGACTCTGGTGACATGAGATCACTGCCTTGACCTACACTGTCCCCCTTGGAGATTAGGGTTTGGAAGGTGACCCTGCCTAGCAGTCAAGGTCAGAAGCCCCTCAGCCTGGGTATTTTAGGTGCCTTTCTTCTCTCTGGACCAGAAACTGGAACTTGGACCACACCAGAGGTGAACACCCCTCCACCAACCCCAAGAACATTTCACACATCATCGGCAGCCATTGGAAACCAGCTGTATGTCTTTGGGGGTGGAGAGAGAGGCGCCCAGCCTGTGCAAGATGTGAAGCTTCATGTGTTTGACGCAAGTATGGACAGGCGGGCACCTGGGGGCTGCCACTTTACCTGGTCAGGGCCATCCTGGCCCGCAGCTTACCTGATGTAGGAAGCAGAGGTTAGAAAATGACACCCTGGCTGAATGTCTCACTTCTAGACTTCTTTAGTATGTCCCTTAGCTGATAACTTCTTCCTAAATTCTATCTCTGCACAGTTTTGAAGATAGGAAGGGTTACCAACTGGCAGAACACATCCGCACTATTACAATAACTATATTAATAACTCATGTATTGAGGTACTTTCTCTGTGCCTGTGCTTTATGAATAATCCATACTTCAACCCTGAGAGGCAGGTATTGTCAGGTATTGTCTTTATCCCCATTTGCTGTAGAAACTGAAACTTAAGAGTATTAATGGAAAAAAATATATATTAACGAGTGCAAGGCCACAGAGTTATTCAATAGCCTAATGTTAATTCCGTATCCCATGTTCTAACCATTATCCTGCACTTCAGGAGGCTCTGCTAATTTTGAAAGTAGTCTATTTCCCCCCCCCCATGCTTCTAGCAAATCAATTAAAGGTATTGTCTTGAGAAAAAGAAGACTCTGAAGTCCTGCCATAGAAGCAGACTCATTCCTGCTCTGAGGCAGTTCTAGATTAAAGCTTTAAGGTCTTTTTTAATTCAAAGGAAGGAATGGTTTTCTAATGCTCAGTAAAAGGGGCAGCAATGTTAGGTAGTGACTTCTTCAGCCTTGGAAGTATCCAAGCAGAGGCCAAACAGGCTATAGAGAGAGGGAGGCGTGGATTAGGTTGGCAAGTTGGAGTTAATGACCCCAATGCCACTTTCTGCTTGGAGCATCTCTTCTTGCTGGGACACCTCCCAGCTTGGGTGTGTTTCTCATGTTCTTGCTTCAAAGCTTTGTCATCTGATGTCAATGAATGTACTTTTCTAGACACACTGACCTGGTCACAGCCAGAGACACTTGGAAAACCTCCATCCCCCCGTCATGGTCATGTGATGGTGGCAGCAGGGACAAAGCTCTTCATCCATGGAGGCTTGGCAGGGGACGTATTCTATGACGATCTTCATTGCATTGATATAAGTAAGTAGTGGGAGGGCATGGGGACTGGTCTGCTTAAAATTAAAATAAAATGTGCTTTGATAGAATATAGCCTTGCTCGTAGGTATGGGTAACTTGACCAGCTAGCAAATCTTCACTAGATTCAGTCAATCATAATAATAATGACAATAAAAGCAGTTATTTCCTGAGTATTTTGTATGTACCCCAGTCATTCATTATTTCTTATCCTTCCAACAACCTTGCTCTTTCATTAAACTTCATTATACTTTGTATTCTCCTAAGTGGATTTCTTTCAGGCATTACCCATTAACCCCATGTCTATAAGAGGCATGGACCACTTCTGGAGTGTGTCTGGAGGTGGGTGACCCTGAAGTCATACTAAATAGTTAAAAACACTAGGAAGAGGACAGTTACAGAGAACATAATTGTCTTTAATTCTCTGAAGATCTGGAGAGCCTCATTCTGGGTCATTCTTTCAGACTGTGCACTCCCTTAGGACAGGGACTTTGTCTCTTGTTCCTCAGTGTATTTCCAGCACTTAGCACAGTGTCTGGCAGACTGTGGTGGTGAGTGTGTATCTGTTAATGGGTGGATGGAGGGACAAAAGAACATGTTTTGTGTTGGTCCAGATAACAAGAATTGGAACAGTGGACAGAAAGCATGAGGACTGCTGTGCAGTGTATCCAACAATAGGTTCTTGGGTGTGGTGACATCTGAGGCCAGGTGACCCTGGCTGGGATTCCTGCATTGGCTAGAATTTTGACTGAACTGGGTGATTCTCCCTTCCAACTCTGGACCCCTGCCTTGAATTGACAGAATGAAAGTATCTTCACAGAAAGCATTTCTTGCAAGCAGTCAAAAGGGATTTTAATTCTTACTGATAAAAAGAAAGTCCTGTTCTGACTCTTTTCCTCACTTTCCTATCTAGGAAGGTCTCTAAAACTAAAATCTAGTGATATCTTTCCTCATTTAAATGCTTGTTTGAAAAGATGAAGTATCCCTGCAGAGATAGGTTGGGGGTAGGTGCTGAGGCAGCAAGTTACAGTATAGAGAACACAGGTTTTAGAATCAGACCTGAGTACAGTTCTAGCTCTGCCACTTGCCAGCTGTGGGATCTTGGAAAAGTCTCCTTCCCTCTCTAATCCTTACTGTAGGCAGAAGCAATCACAATTTTATAGTGCTATTATGAGAATTAAGCAAGTAAGATATTTAGTGTCTACTCATCAATTGCAAAGTTGCTTTCTAAGCTGGGATGGCTCAGCGGGTAAAGTGCTTGCTTTGAAGCCCCGAGGACCGAGGATCGAATCCCGGCCCCGGCCCATGGAGGCCCACATGCTGGACTGGGGTGTGCCCCCAGTTCAGTTCTTGCCGGGGCCTATGTGGGAGGCTCCCGACCCAGTTCATGCCCTGTGTAGCCCTGTGCCCACCTGTGGAGTGAAACTATATGGAAAACTAATGTCAACTATGGAGACTGCTCTGGGCCCTCCCCCTTCTCTCTGTCTCTTTCTGTTTCTCTCTGTCAAAAATCAATAAAATAAATCTTTAAAAAAAAAAAAAGTTGCTTTCTAAGGAGCTGCTAGTATTTAAAACATGTGCATGCGTGCCCACACACACTTGGACTCTCACTTACTTCTGGGCTTCAAAATAGTTAATGGTGACACTCACCAAAGAATACAAGTATCACATTCCTCAGTGTGCTGTACAGGCCACCTACATCAGAATCAGCTGGGATGTGCAAACTATAAATTACTTTCTCCCTTGACAACCTAAGTAGCATTTCAAGCTCTTGCAAGTAATTTTTTTTTTTAACTGGTTTAACTTTATTTTTTAAATTTCATTTTCTTGTTAAAATTAGGGTGACATTGGTTGGTAAAAATTACATAGGTTCCAGGTATACAATTCTATATTACATCATCCATGTGTTGCATTGTGTACTCACCACCCAGAGTCAGTTCTCCTATCACCATGTATTTGATGTCCCCTCCCTACTCCTGTACACACACCCTTCCAACCCCTTACCCTCAGGTAACCACTAAACTATTGCCTGTATCCATGAGTTTTGGTTTCTTTGTTATTTTGTTTTATAGTCCACATATAAGTGAAGTCATAAGGTTCTTGATTTTTCCCAAGTAATATTTATGCACAATAAGCATTGCTACATTACTTCAGAGCTCCTAGAATGACGTTTAGTATGACGTTTGTGAACTGTAGGAGTCTGACAGATATGTTTGAAACCACATTCCAGGCTATGTGCCCAAATGCTTTCTTTCTCTTGACAGGTGACATGAAGTGGCGGAAACTAAGTCCCACTGGGGCAGCTCCCACAGGCTGTGCTGCCCACTCAGCTGTGGCTGTGGGGAAATACCTGTATATCTTCGGAGGAATGACTCCCACAGGAGCACTGGACACAATGTACCAATATCACATAGGTGAGCCGGTGTTCCCTTGTGGGTCTTTAAACAAAGGTGACCATTTTTTGAAAAGTACCAGTGCTTTGGTTCTTTAATTTGGTCCCTCCACATTTAAATCCAAAGAAACCAAAACCAGACTTAGGGAATGACATCAAAACAGCATCACTGCCATTAGTTTTGTTGTTTTTTTCCCCTTATATTTCCTATTTCTGTTAGGGTTCCAGTGATAACAGCAACTCACTGAGCATTTCCGGAAATTAAGTCTTAACACAGAGCCTTTGTTTTCTTTTTCCCCTAACAGAAAAGCAGGATTGGACCTTACTTAAATTTGATACTCTTTTACCCCCTGGACGATTGGACCATTCCATGTGTATCATTCCATGGCCTATGATGTGTACGTCTGAGAAAGAAGATTTAAATTCTGTCTGTGTAAACTGTGATGCTGAGAAAGGGGATTACACTGAAAAAGGAGTGCTCCAAGGTTGTGACTCACATGAAGAAAGTCAGACTGGCTCACTGCTCTGTTTCGTGTTTGGTGGGATGAATACAGAAGGGGAAATCTATAATGATTGTATTGTGACAGTAGTTGACTAATAAAATCCACATTTTGATTACTTTTAAATGTCATTTACTTTCAGAAAGGTGAAAATGAAACCTTAGTGGTTTTATACCCACAAAGTATTTTCTGCACTATATAGCTGTTTTGCTATTACCTACTTTGGGTGAAAAAATGAACTGGGTAGCCCAATGCAAAATCCTTATTTACATAAAGGGTTTTACCAGTACAGCCTCAGTGAGATTGGTTGTTAAAGACCAATAATTGCTAGATACAGCATAAGCTGTAGAAATTGAGGAGTGGACTTTTACAGGCTTAAGTGTTTAAATATTCAGTAGCTGCTCATAGAGGTGCAGACTGTTGGCATTTGGTAGGGAGAACTATTAGGGACAGGGAAGAATAGCTCTTTCCCAACTAACCCCTGAACCCACTGCACACAGCATTGCAGGTGATTTTTTAATGTTTATATTGAACTTGGCTTGAAAACCAAGAATTACACTCCAGGACTGTTCAAGTGCTTCTGGGCATTGCAACAGAGATCCCAGCCTCAGTAAAACAGTAGAGCTGAGGATATAGGTGAACCAACCTCACTCCTTTATTATTAAAGTTAGGCAAGTTCCCTAAAAGTACTAAAAAATGTTTCCTTACTTCAATCCCCACTCCCCCTCCTACTGTAGGAATCTAAACTTAAATGACCTAATTAGAAAGCTTATCACAAAAATTAGACCAGTGTAAATAACAAACATTTATTGGTGTCATTTATGGTAGAAAATAAAGTTCCTACACCAGATGCACATGACCCAATTGTTAAATAGAACATTTTCATGGTGAACACGCCCTAACCCAGCTTTTTTACCCCATTTTTACGATAGCCAATTTCTCCTTTCCCCCCACCCCAAGACATGTGAGCAACTGCTAATGAAAAGCAGTAAACAGCCACTTGGGCTATAGCATTTTCAACTCCACTCCAAGGTGAAGATTCCAATTACATTCGAGGCTTAAGTTCTCTCAATTTTCTCCAAACAAAAGTTCCTGAGTCCAGTATTTACAATATTACAGCACACTAGCAGAGCAGTGTCTACAACTCATCTTTTTCTGATTCCTCCTCATCACCAGTTGGGGGAGGGCCTGCACTTCCATAGAGTTTGCTGATAATTGGCTGAACAATTTCTTCTAGTTCCTTCTTTTTAGCTTTGAAATCTTCAATGTCAGCATCCTGGTGACTTTCCAACCACTCAATCTTTTCCTCTACGGCTTTTTCCATGGTCTCCTTATCTTCAGAGGAAAGCTTACCTCCCAGCTTTTCTTTATCTCCAATCTGATTCTTTAGAGAATAGGCATAACTTTCCAATTCATTTCTAGTATCAATGCGCTCCTTGAGCTTTTTATCTTCCTCAGCAAACTTCTCTGCATCATTAACCATCCTTTCAATTTCTTCTGGTGTCAAGCGATTTTGGTCATTTGTAATTGTGATCTTATTTTTGTTGCCTGTACCTTTGTCTTCAGCTGTCACTCGAAGAATGCCGTTCACATCTATCTCAAAGGTGACTTCAATCTGTGGTACTCCACGGGGAGCTGGAGGAATTCCAGTCAGATCAAAAGTTCCCAGAAGGTGATTGTCTTTCGTGAGGGGTCGTTCACCTAAAAGTTACACACAAAAATCTTAGTTGTTGCAAACACTAGTATATCTGAAACCCTACATTTCAGTCTCTTAGAGCCAACAGTGGTCAACCCACTCTTTTATCAAGCTTGAAGTGGGTCACTGGTCTACTAGGGAGCAACAAATGGGACTAATAGATAAGTTACTAACTCATCTACTTATTATCATTATGACCCTTTTTCCTGTTCTTATATTCTAGAGTCAGCTCAGAAATTATTTTCATTGGGAAAGAGTGCTAGATATCTAGATAAGTGATTTTTAGTGCTGACTCTACCAAATTCAACACTAGTCAAAATTAGGCATTTCCCCCCATCTGAAAACAGCAGATATTTCTTTCCCTAGTGTTTGCAATATAGTATATTTGGGGTGCGTGGCAAGAAGCCACGCACCCCAAAAACATCCCATGGTATCAACAAATGTAAGAAATTACCTTCATAAACTTTGATTGTAACAGTTGGCTGATTATCAGAAGCTGTAGAAAAGATTTGTGACTTCTTGGTGGGTACCACAGTGTTTCTTGGAATCAGTTTGGTCATGACACCTCCCACAGTTTCAATACCAAGTGTAAGGGGACACACATCAAGCAGTACCAGATCACCTGCAAAGGTAATACAGAGGTTCCAATTAAAGTCACAGGAGCACTATCAGTGTCCCCATGAACAGTACAATTTAACCTTTTCCATTTTATTTCATTAGGTTCCATGCAAAACTACTTTAGAGACAATGAATTAAATACAGTGCTAAGGATCTTGAAACTGCGCCAGGTCTTGTCCTCACTGTACCCTTTATTAGCTGTGTGGCCTTGCTGCTCATATTCTACTGCTTTCTAAAGCCAATAGCTAATTATACTCTTCCCATCAAGCTGCTGAATAAAGCACTGTAGAAGATGCTTGTGACAATGACCTACCTGTATCTTGATCACCAGAAAGTACACCAGCCTGGACGGCAGCACCGTATGCTACAGCCTCATCTGGGTTTATACCACGGGATGGCTCCTTGCCATTGAAGAACTCCTTAACCAGTTGTTGGATTTTGGGGATTCGAGTAGAGCCACCAACAAGAACAATTTCATCAATATCAGACTTCTTCAAATCAGAATCTTCCAACACTTTCTGGACAGGCTTCATGGTAGAACGGAACAGGTCCTAGAGTAAGAGACATAATTTGATGCCTGTTTACCCAGATATTGTCTAGATATCTAAATGTATTATCCGAAACTCAGAATCTAATTAGATCTTATTAACAAAGCATAAAACAAGGAACATACCATGTTTAGCTCTTCAAATTTGGCCCGAGTCAGGGTCTCAGAGAAGTCTTCTCCCTCATAGAAGGACTCAATTTCTATTCTTGCTTGATGTTGAGAAGACAGGGCCCGTTTGGCTTTTTCTACTTCACGCCGGAGTTTTTGCACAGCTCTGTTGTCTTTCCTAACATCTTTGCCAGTCTTCTTTTTGTACAGTTTGATGAAGTGTTCCATGACACGCTGGTCAAAATCTTCTCCACCCAGATGAGTATCTCCATTAGTGGCCACAACTTCAAAGACACCATTATCAATGGTGAGAAGGGACACATCGAAGGTTCCACCACCCAGATCAAACACCAGGATGTTCTTCTCCCCTTCCCTCTTATCCAGGCCATAAGCAATAGCAGCTGCTGTACTGTTTGGAAAATAAGAAAAAAATAAAGTTAAGTTTACATTTCCCTTATTTAGCAAATATACCAAATATCTTTAAATTTAACACTTACGGCTCATTGATGATCCTCATAACGTTCAATCCAGCAATAGTTCCAGCATCTTTGGTTGCCTGACGTTGGGCATCATTGAAATAGGCTGGAACAGTAACAACCGCATGGGTAACCTAAAAGGGTAACAAGGTAATTAAGTATATTTTATCACATGGTTCAATAATTATTTGTTACAGTCAAACCATCAATTTAGTTTTTAAGACAGGATGATTTGTAAGATGGGCATAATATATATATAAACTTTATATTCAGGAATTTGTAAGCATTAAGTGATAACCTATGAAGGGTCCCTAGTATTTTCTTTGGCCTATAGTAAAGAACCCAAGTAATTAAAACTGATATATGTCAGTCAGGTTTCAAATTATTAAAATGATAAAGGCATCTATACAACACAGTCAATCACAAGCAGTAAAAATTATATTACTTAACATTGTCCTGGAAATACTTACCTTCTTTCCCAAATAAGCCTCAGCAGTTTCCTTCATTTTAGTGAGAACCATGGCAGAAATTTCTTCAGGAGCAAATGTTTTTGTTTGCCCACCTCCAATATCAACTTGAATGTATGGTTTAGTTTTCTTTTCAACTACCTATTTTAAAGAATAATTATTATTTGCAATGGCATTTGAATCTTTTAATAAGAGGATTGTCTAAGAGCCACTTCCTCCCCCATAGTTTGGTTTACTTTGATCGCTTGGAGCACAACAGTGACCAGAAATACTTCTCTTAATCCTAAACTACCTTGGAAGAGTAGTTATGTGTGAAATTTCTTTGCCAACTTTAGTAAGTTTTGTAACATATCAAAATAATTATTAAATAAAAGTTACTACATATACCATGTCTGGATCCTTTTTTGGCTCAATACTATTTTTCAAGAACTTATCAATTTTAATACTCCCACCACCTCCACTTTCTATCCGGTGTAAAAAACTTGGTCGAACCTTGAAAGGCAAGAACTTGATGTCCTGCTGCACAGATGGATCGTTCCATGTGCGGCCGATGAGTCGCTTGGCATCAAAGACCGTGTTCTCAGGGTTGGAGGTGAGCTGGTTCTTGGCTGCATCGCCAATCAGACGCTCCCCTTCAGGTGTGAAGGCCACATAAGACGGCGTGATGCGGTTACCCTGATCGTTGGCGATGATCTCCACGCGGCCGTTTTTGAACACTCCGACGCTGGCAGGAAAGGAAGAATCAGCACCACGATCTTCACAGCAGCCCAGAAAGCCACGCCCCATTCCCCCCCTTTCCACAACTCCACTTACCAGGAGTAGGTGGTCCCCAGATCTATGCCGACCACTGTGCCCACGTCCTCTTTCTTGTCTTCCTCCTCGGCCCGCGCCGCGCCAAGCAGCAGCAGCACCGCAGCCACCAGGGACAGCTTCATCTTGCCGGTGCCGTCTGCCAGTCACTTAGTAGGCAGGACGTTGCTCAAGCAATCTAGCCACAGGCCGAAGCACGGGAACGCGCGAGGTTAACAACCGGAGGGTGTCAGGACCCGAAGTCAGGAGGAGCAGGAGACTAGACGAAGGGCAGATCCGCAAAAGCAGGCCGCGGGGCTTACCTCTCACACTCACAAAAGTGTCCAAAACGGTGTCCGTGATGTCTCAGCCAGCGTCGAGCGCGCCGTCCCCGACTCCGTTTATATACCCTCCCCACCAGCCCCGTCGTGGAAGCCGCCGATTGGTCAAGACTCTGCTAGTTGGAGGCCGCTGATTGGCCCAGGCCAGCAAGCTGGCCGCCACCGATTCGAAGCGGCCTCCTCCGCAACTAACGTCACCGCTACGCCCCTCCGGTTGCCTCATTGGCTGCAGGTCACGCCCAAGAACCACCAATAGGCGGTAATTTCCGCCCTATAGGCTGGCGCCATTGGTGCAGCAGCTGTCCGTCCCCCGTGCGACCTCTCACCCGGAGGCCGTTTTCACCGGTAACTTCGGAGGTCGGTCCTTCACGCTGGGCGCTCTGGGTGGGAGTTGGTGTGTCGATCCTGGTTACCTCCAGGTGATGGGACTTGAGTCCTTTACTTCTCCACTACCCTTCCGCTCCTCCTCCGTCCCCCATCCCGAAGAGGAAAGAAGCTCCTCCTCAAGGGCCTCCATCCTGTCCCTGGCAAGCAGGTCTCAGGGTAGATCGTTGTGATCACATTTCTCTGACCTTCATAGCCATTATTGGTACTAGGGTGTCCGAACCTCAGGGTCTGTTACTGCTCACCGTTCCCTCAGCCCTCGAGCCGGGGCCTTGGTGTGGGCACCGCCCGACTGCGAATCATGGCTCCTCCTAGACAGTATGTCGCCCCTGCAACCTCTGCCCATTTATCTGTGTCTATACCAGGCCTCTCTACATTGCCCTGCCCCACGGTAAGTCACAGGACAGGCCTATCCAAAGTAATTGTCTCCTAACCCTGTGTCCATCCCCTCCCCACTATGGGAATCTTCGCCTGAAGAGCTGACCATCGCTCTCAGTCTGGGATGTGTCATCTTTGTAGTGTACAATCCCTTCCCTTCCCCACGCCTGTCCCTTCGTTATCATTTACAAGGCCTTTCTTCATCCTTTGTTCTTGATACCTTTCTAACTTCACTCTTTTTGTCTGTGTTTAAACGCATTTGATACATAAAGACTTCTTGATAATGCCTTGTATAAAATCCTGTAGCAAAAAAATAATAGAGGCCAATTACTTTGGGTTTACATTGTTCTATGTTTCCTGTGTCATTCAGCTCTTACAGTCCAATATTTGGCATGTCCCATTTTCCAGATGAGGACATTGAGACAGAAGGGGATTGACTAAAGTCAGAGCTGATAAGGGATAGAGTTAAGATTGATGTCCAAGTCAGCATGACTCCTTAGCCAGTGCTCTTAACAATTTTTTAAAATTTATTCATTCAAATGTTTTTAGAGGACCTACTATGGACAGGTCAAAGGCCTGATAAAATATTTTGAGATGCTTACAGAAAATGCATGGGACAGTATTATAATTAAGAAATGATTCCAGTATTTTTTCCACTGATTGTATCATTGACATTCTTGGGTATGGGCAATACTGTGTCCAAGTAACACTGAAACATCTTACACATAGTTCACTGAGATTCTGAGTATTGGGAGTCAACACTCGAGAATTTTTCTTTTGGGAAAGCTGGGATGGCTCAGTGGGTTAAGCACTCGCTTTGAAACCCTGGGGACCAAGGATCGAATCCTGGGCCGGCCCATGTGGACCCATGTGCTGAACTGGGTGGGGTGTGCCCCCAGTGCAGTTCTCATTGGGGCCTATGCGGGAGGCTCCTGGCCCAGTTCCTGCCCTGAGCAGCCCC
>PVKE010040468.1:0-14586 GCA_004027555.1 Craseonycteris thonglongyai
CCCCCCCCCCCCCCAACACCTTCATATATTAACTTTATAACCAGGACTGAACTTTGGTGAAGCTTGGTTTCTTCACTAAAGTGGGGTCATTATACTCATCTTAAGGAGATTGTGAGGATTAAATGAGATAACAGCTATAGGGGCTTAGTTCTGATAGCTCAATTCAGGTTCATTTTGCCACCCTCTCCTTGCCTGGAGGGCAGGCAATAGAATTTATTTCTTGTCCTGACAATCATGCAATTTAGTAGGTGCTCAGAAATTATCTGTTAAAAATCACAATGAGCTACCACTTCACATTCATTAGGATAGCTACCATCAATACATACATACATAAATAAACATAAATAAAGTCCAAAACAGAAAATAAGTGTTAATGAGGATGTGGAGAAATTGGAAACTCTGTGCATTGTAAAATAGTGTCGTTGCTATGGAAAATAATATAGTAGTTCCTCTAAAAATTACCATGTGATCCAGCATTCCACTTCTGAGTATATACTCAAAAAAATAAAAGCAGAGACTTGAACAGATAGATATTTATACACTCATGCTTAAAGCAGCAATATTCACAATAGCCAAAATGTGGAAGCAACTCAGTTGTTCATCAAAAGATAAATGTATAAATAAAATGTGATCTCATATATATATATATATATATATATATATATATATATATATATATATAATTCAGCCTTAAAAAAGGGAAGGAAATTCTGACACATGCTACAGCATGGATGGTCCTTGAGGATATTATGATAAACAAAATGAGCCAGTCACAAAAGGACATCTGTGATATTATCCACTTACGTGAGGTTCCTAGAGTAGTGAAAATTGTAGACACTGAAAATAGAATGGTGGTTCCAGTGGGTGGGGTAGTGGGAACGGGAAGTTCCTTTTTAATGGCTATAGAGTTTCAGTTTTGTGAGATGAAAAAAATTCATGTAGATGGAGAATGATGATGGTTGAAGAACAATGTAAATAAATGTACTTGATGCCACTAAACTGTCCACCTAAAATGGCTAAGATGAGAAATTTTGCATTTTTTACCATAATTAAATATAAAATCGTTTAAGTTTAAACATTGTCAAATGAAGGGACTAATACACGAATAAAAGGAAGAACGGAGCCCCGGAGACGCCTGAAGCAAGAACTGTTTCAGCAAGGAAACAGCAAGTGTGCTCACGCCTGGAGAAGCCTCTGGGAGGCCTGCTAGCTGGCAGGAGGGTGAGTGACGTAGGAAATGAGGGCTGCAGGGCAGCCAGGAAGCCGTAGGACCTGCGTTTTGTTTTACTGACTACCATGGGAACCAAGGGGCGGGCACCTAAATGAGTGACTGGAAGAAGGAGAGAGCTCTGGAAGCCCAGAAGAGAGTCAGGACTGCTGTGGGCCTGTAACAGAGCTTCTGGGTCCCGCCTCCCCAAGCACACACTTGCTCCGAAGTGACCCACGGAACCTGCAGGCCTATGCTGGGGACGCATGGCCTTCTCCCATCAGCCCCCTCCCGTCTTGAATGTCCTGATGGTGATTTTGCCAGCACAGGGGAAAGTGTGTGTCTTCCCCAGAGACGGTTGGGGCTCTGACACAAATGCAGATCAGTGCTCTCGGTTTCTAATTCTGGGGGAGGAAGTGTGAAGGGTGGAGGAGCTATGTCTTTTATCACACAATCAGATTAGAAAGTGGTGGGCTGTTCAGGGCAGGGGCCCACACTAACCAGGCCTACAGAAGAGTTGCCTTGCTGGGTGGGCCAGTTTTGCTCTGGAGGGGTTTGAATGTTCTGGATCTGACTTATTTAGTGCCTCACAACTTTGAGAAAAGGCCTATGGTGGGCTTTACATGAAAGCCCAAACCAGATACTAAAAACTTACTTGGACTTCTCATATTATTCATGTATTCACTACTTCATTCATTCGCTCATTGATCATTTATTGAATAACTACCATGTGTCCAACACTATTCTAGGCATTGGAATAACACATAGACACTATCATTGAGTTGCTCAAAAAATCAACGTGGGAAACAGATAGATGAATCTTGATATATTATGTGGGTTGTGTTTTGATGTACTGATAATAAAAATAAATTGGTAATATTTATTAAGTGCTTACTATGTGCCAGGCACTATTCTAAGTGATTTGCATACATTGACTCATTTAACGTCTAGGAAAACCCTTTGAGGCAGGTACTGTCATCATCCATTTTACAGATATTGATATTCAGGCACAGAGAGGTTAAGTGACCAGGGCATAATGAAGCTAGAAAATGATGCAGCCAGGAATAGCAAGCTGGGCTGTTTGGCTCAGAGCCTCTCACAACACTCCACTGCCTCTCAGAACTCAGAGGAGGATGGGTAAGGTACTTAGCCTAGAGGAGGTGGTGCCTGGCCTGAGTGTTGGAGGATGACCAAGTAGTTAGCCAAGCAGAGAAGACGAGGACAGAGGATTGCTGAGGACTTCTGCCCATCCAATTTTCACCCACCAGAACTTTCCAATGGAACTGCAAATGCAAAGCAGAGAAGCCAATTAGGGCATAGGTATTCCAGAAAGTTCAAGTAGGGGAGAGGCAGGAGATGAGCCAGAAGGAGGGGCCTGGAACAGCATCCCAGGGATGGGGGTAGGAGGCTTATTTCCTTAGGCACTAGGGAATCATTGCAGAACTTTTAGGCTTGAAGTGATGTGATTATAATCACCACTGAAGGATTTTTGTAGGAGTTTGTTTGTGGCTCTGGATGACTAATAATACCCAAGATGTAAATCAGAAGGAATTCCTCCCTGGCCAGCCTGGTGATTCACCATTTGCACCCTTTGCCCATCAAGACTTATTCTCCTGTCTGCACGGTGCCCTGGGAGGCTGGCTCCCAGGCCGGAGGCTCACTTGCCCCCACCTTCCAGCTGGCCTTGGCCTGTGACAGGCATCAGCGAGGGACTAGAGCAGGGGTGTCAAACTCAGGGAAAACACAGGCCATTTGGTGCAACAGGCAAGATTCACGCGGGCCACATCACATTTACAAACGTCGCCGGAACTGAGTCAGTGCGTTTATACACGCCCACAGGCCCCCAGGAAAGGCACTGGGCCACGTGTATACTCGTCTTCAGTAGTTAAAGGGTTAATGAGGGAATTGTGTGTATGGTATTGCCTCCATCTCCCCTAAGCGCTATTTTCTTCATAACAATTTTTTCTATTTTCATTTTATTTCAGAGCATCGTGGGCCACAAAAAATTACCTCAGGGGCCACATGCGACCCGTGGGCCTCCAATTTGACACCCCTGCTCTAAAGGATCCCTTCATTCAGTCCTCTTCAGTATCCCAGCAGGAGTCTTCTTTTTTCTTGCTGAGAAATTGATAGCAATGCTTACTTATTGAACACATACTATGTGCTTGAGGCTTTATATGCATTTTTTTTTTATTGAATTCTCACTATAGCTCATGAGTTATGGGTTATGTATATCCATTGTTAAAATGAGGACACTGAGGCAAACACAGAGAAGTTAAGTACCTTGCCCAAGACCATGGAAGCCTCTTGTGCAGTCACACAGCTAGTTGGAGCCGAAGTCAAAACTCAGTCCCAGGTCCCTAGACTCCAAAACTTACGGCCTTCCCACTGCTGTGTGTCACTGTGTAAATCTTTATAAATTAAATGCTTAATTTGTCAGATGCTGGACAATTAGGAAGGGCTGTAATAACAAAATCTCTAGGGGAAGTGGGATAGGGGCATTCCATGGGGAGGTGTGTGGCTGATGAGAAGCAGTGGATCCTTAAGTAAAAGTTCCAGAAAGTGGCGATTCCTGTGTTGATGGGAATCACAGGGATGGAGGACAGCGTGTAACCTCTCTTATTTCACCATGTGCAGTTCTTCCACAGAGGCAGGTTTTGCCTGTAAGGACTTCAGAAGAGGGAACTCATCCCTCTAAGACCCATAGCCTACAGGTTTATTTATAGAGAGTGATTTTATTATTTTTTTATAATCACTTGTGGGTTTTTGCACCAAAGCTTAGGAAAAGGCGCATATTCGTGGCCAATGGTCAAGGGAAACCACCCTGTTTTCTTGGCAGTGCTGTGGTTGAAACAACCCTTCCCAAAAACAATACATGGGGGAAGAAAAGGCAAAACCAATGGGAGGTATTCAAATGCTGTGGTTGGCTTTATAATTCTTTTTCCTTCTCTTGCTGATGTCTTTGGGGCTGAAGAAGGCAGTGAGATGGAGTCTACAGCTGACCAAAAATGTAGTTCCCCACAGACCAAGAGTTTCTGGAACTGCCTTCGTGTGACTCATGCCTTCTCTTGCTCCCCACTGCTGGGGTCCAGGCTCATCTGCAAAAGGATAGTGCTAATTATGCAGCATTGGTCACACCTTAAATCTCAGTAGCTCTCTCTGTTTCACAAAACTCTTTCATTTTCTATTAATAACAAAATGGCCGCCTCTATCTTAAAAGCCTGTCTCCTCACCCTCATGATTTTATTTCATTTGAACAACAATCCTTTGGAGACCTTTTTATTACTCTCATGCAACAAATGAAGAAACTGAGGCTCAGAAGATTAAATACCGAGCCCCAAATCACAGGGCTCATAAGAAACCACGCTGAGGTTTAAACTCAGGCTCATGGGAAAGCTGGTGGTCCTGTGATTCAGAACAGTTGTGAAAATTAGCATTGTCTTCCTATCTTCCAAAGAGGAAACCAAAGCAGAGCGAGGTAAGCGAGATGCCCCAGACCACTCTCTGAATTGGGCACAAACTTGGAGTGAAGGCAGAGCTTAAGATGCCTGCCGGGTAGTGCTCATCCACAGGCACATGGCAGTGCCTCATGTACCAGCTGGTCAGGTGCACAGACCGCCACCTGCTGGGCCACATCGGCCAATCGCAGCACTCATGTTTCAGTCCCAGGCTCCCACATATACTCAGATATATTCACAGCCTTGCCCTGTGATACCATCAGTTCTTATGAACAGTTTTCAAGCCGAGGACTCAGATCCCCCCACCACACACCCACACACACACCCCACCGCCACCACCAAAGGCCTCAGATTATGTGGTGCTTGAATCTGACAAAAATAGTACAACCTCTGTAACAGACTTGAATTTATTTCACATTCAACCCCAAGAGAAATCAGAGCTAGAGAGAAAGCTCTTGCTTAGGCCATCTCTCCACAGATTCTTACTGTCCTATGTTTTTGTTACCCTGAACTCTGATTCACTGTCACTCATTAGCTGTGTGTGCTCAGGCAAGTTACTGAACCTCTCTGAGCCTCACTTTCCTCAGGAGACTGGTTTTATTTTTTTCACAGTCAGGAGTCTATTCCTTCTGAAAATCTGATTGACTGTGAGGAGACCCAGTCAAGTCCTTCTGTGCCTAGAGACATGGGATGGGACTGGTGCTAAAGAACACAGCTGATACTAAAAATGATAAACACTCCCCGCAAGATGCTCAGTTTGTTTTAAATTTGGGGAGCTTGAAGTCATTACAAAGAGTAGTGCATATGTTTAGAGTTGCAAACATTTTCTCTTCTTTCACGGAATTTCAGAGGAGATGGGCTCATACCAGTCACCTTGTCTGACCAGATCCTCCTGGTAGAGATTAAGGTCCTGCACAGGGAAGTCTTGGGCTGAGATCTCATAACAGCTTGTACCCAAACACCAGTGCTCTTCCTTGTCTTTCTGCCACCTTAAAGAATTCCCTCATCTGCATATAGAATAGTAACAGTTAACCCGTAGTATTTTCTGAGGATAATAAGAATTGAGGAATAGGAAAATGTTTTGTACACTAAAGCAATGTATGGTGGGGCCCAGGGGAAGTTCTTGCTTGAAAACACAACTGAGCTTTGATTTGTTTTCAGTGTATTCACATCACTTAGAAATTATAATTAGGGGTGCCAGGATAGCTCAGCAGGTTGAGTGCTTGCCTTCCAACCCTGAGGTCTTGGGATCGAATCCCAACCCCAGCCCATGCAGGGTGGTGGCAAAGGTTCATGCCTCCCGTGAGGAAGACCCCCAGTTTGGCCACTGCCCCGTGTGGCCCCACATTCACCTGTGTGGAATGAAACCATGTCACAACTAATGATGTACAACTATGGAGACTGCTCTGGGCCCTTCTCTCTCTCTCTCTCTCTCTCTCTCTCTCTCTCTCTCTCTCTCTCTCTCTCTCTCTCCCTCCTCTCAAGCAATAAAATAAATCTTAAAAAAAAAAAAAGAAAAATGTCGTTAACATTGAAGGTAGACAATATCTTATTTTGTTTCTCAAAATGGGTTTGTGAATGGGTGAGAGATATTGTTTTATCAAGATTCTCAAACTCACATACCCCTAGAAGTCTGAAGAGTGATGCCTTAACGTGGACGGCGAGCTCTTGTTCTTTCTAATGCAAGCAGAAATGAAAATGTATCCCCTTTTCCACACTGATGGCTTTTTTTTTACATTTAGCTTTAAGGATGGGCTTCAGATTTCTTTAAAACCTTGGTTGAAGGGAAGCTGGGATGGCTCAGAGGGTTAAGCTCTTGCTTTGCAGCCCCGGGGACCAAGGGTCAAATTCCGGCCCTGACCCATGAAGACCCATATGCTGAACTGGGGTGTGCTTCCCATGGGGGAAGCTCCCAGCTTGGTTCTTGCCCCCCGGTTCAGTCCCTGGCCCTCAGGGGCATGCCTCTTATGCAGGAGGCCCCTAGCCCGGTTCCTGCCCTGCGCAGCCCCCTCTCACCTGTGTGGAATGAAACCACGTTGAAAACTGATGACATACAACTATGGAGACAGCTCTGGGCCCACCCTCTTCTCTCTGTTTCTCTCTGTCTCTGTCTCTCTCTGTCTCTGTCAAAAACAATAAAATAAATCTTTTTTTTAAAAACCCTTGGTTGAGCCCTTCAAAACCTGTCTCTGTGAGACTGTCACAAGCTGTGGACCACCAGGGTACAGCCTCTGCCCATCCAGGTGTTCATGCTGTGTGATGTCTGTTCTTCTGCTTATTGCAATATGGGCATCCTCTTCCCTAAGTCCATTGAACACCACAGTCATGTTCCCATTACTTAGCCCTGAGGCCAAGTGTGTCAGAGTATAGAAAGTACACTGTCTCTGGGCAGATGGCCTAAGGTTGGATCTCAGCTCTGCCATCTAACAGCTGAGCAAGGGACACAATCTTTCTTATCAAGCCTCAGTTTTCTTACTTGCAAACATATGCTACACACCACCCTGTGTTGTTGTAAGGAGTCAATGAGATGCAGGTATAAAAGGCTTAGCCCATAGAAGATGCTTGAATAAGATAGCTTCCTTCTCTTTCAACAAATCTTCGCTGTTGTTCAAAACTCACTGCAGGCTGCATCACTTCCGGAAAGGCTCTCCTGACCTCTCCTATTTACAGAACCTCTTTCTTTTCCAAATTCCAGTTACCTTTTTTTTTAAAGGAGTTTATTTTAAAGATTTATTTTTATTGTTTTTGACAGCGAGAGAGATACAGAGACAGAGAGAAGGGGGAGGGCCCAAAACAGTCTTCCTAGTTGCACATCATTGGTTTTTCTACATAGTTTCATTCCACAGGTGGGCGGGGCTGCACAGGGCAGGAACTGGGCTGGGGTGTCATCCCGGTGAGAACCAAACTGGGGGCACTCCCCAGTTCAGCACATGGGTCCACTTCATGGGGCTGGGATTCTATCCTGGGTCCCCAGGTCTACAAAGTGAGCGCTTAACCCACTGAGCCATCCCAGCTTCCCCCACTTTTTTTTTTTTTTTAAAGACTTACTTACTGTAATTTTTGACAGAGACAGAGAGGGACAGAGAGAAGGGGAAGGGCCCAGAGCAGTCTCCATAGTTGCACATCATCAATTTCTACATGGTTTCATTCCACACAGGTGGGTGGGAGCCACACAGGGCAGGAACAGGGTTGGGGGCCTCCTATATAGGAGGCACATCCCCTCAAGCCAGGGACCAAACCAGGATGTGAGAACCGAAAGGGAGGGCCTCCCACATGGGAAGCACTCCCCAGTTCAGCATATGGTTCTGCAAGGGCCAGGACCGGGATTTGATCCTCCATCCCTGGGGCTGCAAAGTGAGCGTTCAACTTGCTGAGCCACCCTGGCTTCCCCCAGTTACCTTTTATGGTTGGCATTTAGTGGCCAACCTTTGTCATTACCAGGTTTCATAAGTACATGATGCTTTGCTTCAATTAGGTCAACAGTGCCCCAAAGGCACTGCTTTTCTCCTTGTCATGAGCTTAACGTCTTGCACTTTACCTTTGGCTAGGCACTGCTTTCTGTCAAGCTTTCTCATCACAACCGCATAACCATGAGAGCACCATGCACCAGATATTCTAATAGGGCAGTTGGCACACAAAGTTGAAAAACGGGAAAGGACTAAGTAAATGCATAATGTTTGTGGTTACCAAGGATACCCAGCAAGAGAGTATAGATGATCAAACTCAACCCCACTTCCACTCCTGCAAAAACAATGCAAAGTGCTATTTCCCCAGGGGAGAGGAGGGGGAAGCAAGTAAGGTCAGCTGAAAGACGTCCTCCTAAGATATGAGGTCCTAATCCCCAGAAACTGTGAATACTACGTGACATGGAAAGAGATGTAATTAAATGAAGGATCTCGAGTTAGGAAGAGGGTCTTGGGTAATGCATATGGGCCCTAAATGTAATCAGAATGACAAGACAGAGGAAGAAGGAGATTTGATAGAGGTAGAAAAGAAGAAGCAGAAGGCCATATGTGGATGGAAACAGGAAGGAGCTGTGACTACAACAGGAGAGAAGAGGACCACGTGTTGGGAGAATAGGGAAGCAGAAGTAGAGAAGATGCTGCACAGCAGGCTCTTAATACAGAGGAAGGAGTCATGAGCCAGGGGATATAAGGAATGCAGCTGTAGATGCTGGAATGGGCAAGAACACGGAATCTCTCCTTGAGCCTCTGGAGGGAGCATAATGCTGCCAACACCTAGCTTTCAGCCCAGTGATCCTGATTTCCAACTTCTGGCCTCCAGAACTGTAAGAGAATCAACGTGTGTTATTTTCAGCCACCAAATTTGTAATAATTTGTTAGAGCAGCAATAGGAAACGAATGTAGCAAGTGGGGGGAAAGAAGTAGCAGAAATAAAGTAAAAAAGATGAGGTGTGGAATTAATTTGGGGTGCTTGATAGAGCCCTTCAGAAAGTCTCGAAGAACTTCAATACTTGGCCCAGTTGTTTTCCTCATCTGGCTATTTCAACCATTTCACTTAATCTCTGTGAGCCAGGATTTCCTCATCTGGAAAATAGGATAATAACCTACCTTTTATATGCAGATGCTCACAAGGGGCAGCTGCTATTATCTTAATATTAAAGAATGACAAAATATCATGGCTAGTTGGTAGAGGTGAATTCCAACTATGCTTCCATGGGACACAAGAGCTGGACTGGTACAACCTGCTGATGAAGTGGAATAGGAGTCCCCTTTATTCATATCACAGGAAGAGAAAGGAGTCAAAAGAGATCGTTCTATTAATTTTGTTTTGTTCTCATACTTTCATTTAGGCCTTTGGTCCTTGCTCACGTTAGAAGTCAGCTAAAATGACATTGGACTTGGTGCAAATTATACATTTAGTCATGTTAAGTTTAAAAAATATTCTGCCTATAGGTGGCAGTCTGCAGAGACTACCAACCCCCCCTCCCCCCGAGGCTCTATGTCAGAAGCAGTCTTTGAACCATTATGAAAACCTTGCTGAAGGGAAGCCGGGATACCTCAGCAGTGGAGTGCTTGCCTCATAATAATGAGATTCAGGGTCCAATTTCTGGCCCAGGCTCATTCAAACCCATATGCTGAACTGTGGCACAACTGGTAACTGCCGGGATGGGGGCAAAGGTTCTTACCTCACATTAGAAGGCCCCCAGTTCAGTGCCCCCCCCACCCCAATACTGCTCCCCTCCGTGCAGCCCACATCCACCTGTGTGGAATGAAAGAAACCATGTCACAGCTAACGATGTACAACTATGGAGAATGCTCTGGGCTCTCTCTCTCTCTCTCTCTCTCACTCTCTCTCCCCCTCTGTCGCTCTTACCTTCTCTCAAAAAACAAAAAAAAAATTAATAAAAAAATAAAAATAAAGTGGATTCTGGGGTGGCTCAGAAGGTTAAGTGCTTGCTTTGCAGCCCCCAGGGACCAAGGATCAAATCCCGAATCCCTGCCCCGGCCTGTGTGAACCCATATGCTGAACTGGGTTGTGCTTCCCATGCAGGAGGCCCCCAGTTCAGTTCTCACCGGGATGAGCTACCCATGCGGAAGCCCCCAGTTCAGCTCCCGCCCCCAGCATGCCTCCCATATAGGAGGCCCCCAGCTCCCACGGGTGTGCCTCCCATGTGGGAGACCCCTGACTAGTTCCTGCCCTGCATGGCCTCCAGCCCATCTGTAGAGTGAAACTAGATCGAAAACTACTAGATCGAAAACTAATGACATGCAACTGTAGAAACTGCTCTGGGCCCTCCCCCTTCTGTGTGTGTGTGTCTGTCTGTCTGTCTCACTATGTCAAAAACAATAAAAATAAATCTTAAAAAAAATGAAAATAAAACCTTGCTGGGACCCTGAGCTCAACCTGCCACTTAACTAGCTAGGGGGCCTTAGGGAAGGTCCCCTCCTCTTTGACTCAGTTACTTCATCTCTAAAGTGGGGGTAACACCCTCATCAAAGGGCACATTTGTGGAGTGCTTGAAATAATATATGGAAAGTGTTTAGCCTGGGCATAGTAAGTACTTAATAATTGGTTGCTTCTTAGTGGTATGAGTATTGGCTATTATTATTACCTAGCTTTTAATGAAGCTAATTTATTTTAGTAAAATTTTATCTTCTGTGTTGTTTAACCAGTTAGCTATTATACATCTCCTATAAGCAGGGAACTTAGTGGAATAGGAGAGCTTAGCAGTTAAGAGAAATGAAGTTAGAGACAGACTAAGTTTGCATCCTCTTTGTAACTCTGACTGTGTGATATTGGGTCACTGACTTTCAGTTTCCTCGTTTGTAACATGGACCAATAGTGGTATCTGTCTAATAGAATTCTCAGGAGGATTATACAAGACAATGCACGCAAAGCACTTAGCTTAGCTGCTATGTAGTAGGCTCTTAATATTCAGTGAATTACATTCCCTTGATCTGATTTAATTTCTGTTTTAAAACAGAGAAAAAAATGTCTGAGGGTTCCAAGTAATGAACGTTATCAGACTATTCACCAAATGTGAAAAGCTGTCCTCTTTGCTCCTGGCATCTGTGTCACTTTAAAAGGCCGAGGGCTCTCGGTTACTCTCGGTGTTGTTTCTAGGAGGTCTACTGACAGAAAACGGGACCTCTCCCTCCCAGAAACCTCAGGTGTCAGCCTGGAGAAAAATCCCTTAGCCAGGAGGCTGTTCAGTTGTGACCTTTCACAAGCAAATTTACCCCAAACCTGGGCAGGAGGCGGCCTCGGAGCCCCCCTTCCCAGATGCCCAGCGCTGTGGGCAGTTCCTCCTGGCCGGCCAGGGCCCGCCCTGGGGGCGCCTGACTGAGCTCCTTGTGGTTTCTGTCTGCGCTGAAACTGCTGCGGAAAGTTCAGCTTGAGAAGAGGGAACTGGGGTGTTTTGATTAGTTTTTCCCTTTCTTGTTAAACATCAAACATTCTAAGACATGATTTCAGAAATCTTAACCCAAACCACACGCTTTTCCGATGGGGAAACACTCCGTGGAGCACAGAGGGCATTTTGACTTGGTGAAGACAGTGATGCTGGGCAGGAGCCGGGTCTTTTCAGAAACCAGAGGGTACAGGTTCAAGCGCCACCAGGGACCGGTGGAATGTTGCTTTGTTTTGAACTCTGGACATTATTGAACCCTCCTTTCCCACCCGCTGGAACTTGATTTATGATTGTGCAGACCCAGTGGCTTTGTTCGAACTTTATTTCTTTCTTCAGAAGTAAACAAGGATTTCCCAGCTCCGTAACCTCCCCAAAGTTTGTTTGTTCTTCCCTCTGTACAGTGCAGGCCATGTTTGTTCCCTGGGAAAGCCTCTTCTCTAATTATTTTCACATTTCAACAGCTTTTGTTTCTTCTTCTCTCTCTGAGGTTTATAAAAATGCCGATGGTGGATTTGCTTCAGGCTAAATTGTACCGTAAACATTTTCTCCTAGGAACATGAGAGCCTCGGTAACTAGAAAAGGCCATGTTGCCTTTCCTTATTGTGTGCCTTGCCAGAAGGAAATGGAACAACCCTGAAGTGCTCCTTTGCGTGGCTGCAGGAAAAAATAATGTAAATTGGTAAAAACACAGACACTTTGCTGATCTTGTACAAAGAGCCTTTGATAATATTGTGGGTACAAGACTCAGCTGAGAAAAAAGGCTGTGTTGACAAGTGAGTTTTCATTTGAAGTTGGGATCATTCTGCCTGAAAGCACAGATGGAAATGTGGTGCATTCTAAGGAAATAAAGATTTAGAAAACCAAAGGTTAATATATCCTAGCAAAATCTTGGCTCAAGGGCAGTCAATGGCTTGGTCTATACCTAAAAGGTATGAATCTAATCTTGATGTTTGCATATTCAGTTTGAAGCCTGAAGAATCTCTAATAGCAGTAGTTGGTTCTGGGTCAAATTGAGGCTCAAAAGGATGGTGTGGTTTTGTTTCTCTCATCCGGTATGGCCTTAAGCATCTTGCACTCATTTCAGTACAGCCTCTCCCTTTCATTTATTCCCAGATAGCATTACTGCCTGTGGCTCCACAGTCTGAACTCCACATGTTCAGTCAGCTGCTGTTTCCAGTTTCAGACCTGCCCCTAAAACTTTCTCCTGATATCTGACAGGAACCTCAGACCCAGCTGTCTAAAATGGAATTTGTGATCTTACTACCCTCAGGTGCACTCTCCTCAAATCTCTCCCCTCAGTGAGTGGTACAGTCATCCACAAAGGCTCTTTGCAGGAAGCCTGGAATTATCCAAACTTTTCTTGCTTATCTGATCAGGACTTGAGTCCTGTCCTTTCTACCTGCCTAATGAATGGCCTTTGAATTGTTTCACTTCTCACTGTTCCAGTAAGTCAACTCATTCAGATTTTTATCTAGGCTACTGCTCTAGACTCCTTATTGGTCTCTGCATTGCTCTAAATGTTCATGTCTCCTCAAAATCACATATTGAAATCCTAACACCCAATGTGATGGTATTAGGAGGCAGGGCCTTTGGGAGGTGATTAGGTCATGAAGAACCCTATGGGATTAGTGCCTTTATTAAGAAAAAAAAAATTCCAGAGAGCTCCCTAGCCCCTTCCACCATGTGAGGACACAGCAAGAAGTCCACAGTCCGCAACTCAGAAGAGGGCCCTCAGCAGAATCCAATTGTGCTATCAGCTTGATCTTGTATTTCTAGCCTCTAGAAGTCTGAGAAATAAATGTCTGTTGTTTACAAGCTACCCAGTCTGCGGTATTATGTTATAGCAACTCAAATGGACTAAGACAGGTTTCCCACAAACCTCACTCCCTTAATGGGGATTAAGAAAGTCACCTCCTGAGCTATGAGAGTATTCAGACCACAGGATCATTACCTCTCTGCTTAGACATCATTTCTGTCTCCCTCACCTCCCTGTCCCCACAGGCCCTGGAACATGGCACTCATTGTCCTCCATGGGCCGGTTCAGCCTTCTCCCAGCCTTGTTCTGTCTCTCGATGCCCACGTCCACCAGCCTATCACATATACTCCTCCCCACACCTGCCATGCTTCATGTTGCTGCTTGACTTCACGGGCTCTTTTGCCCCTTCTCTAGCTGACAAAAATCCACTTACCTTCCAAGGCCTAATTCAACAACTAGCTCCTCTATAAAACCTTTCCAAATTCCCCTAAGCAGTATCTGTTACTTCCTCTCAATGTGTCCAAAGCAGTTTGTACACATCTTTTTTGTGTTCTTAAATTTATTTGGGGGTGACATTGGTTCATAACATTATACAAGCTGCAAGTGTACAGTTCTATAATAGATCATCTCTATACCGCAACCAAAGTCAAGTCTCCCTCCACCACCATGTGATTGACACTCTTTGCCCTCTTCATCTTCCCTCTACCCTCCTTCCCCTCTGGTAACTGCCCTTCGTTGTCTGTGTCTATGAGTTTGTTTCTTTTGTTTGTTGCTTTTTGCTTTATATCCCACAGATGAGTGAAATCATATGGTTCTTGTCTTTTTCCATCTGACTTATTTCATGCAGCATGATTCTTTTGAAATCCAGCCATGTTGTCACAAATGGTAATATTTTATACTTTCTTATGGCTAAGAAGTATTCCATTATATATACAGGGTATCCCCCCTCCCCAAAAATGTAAACAAATTGTGAATGATTATAAAGTCCATTTTTATTAACATACAGTTTGTTTTCAAAATTAAAAGAATCGACAGAAATAAATACTTTTTTTTTTTTTTAATTTATTGTTAAATTTGATGAGGTTACATTGGTTGGTAACAATTAGACAGTTTACAGATGTACAAGTCCACATCACATCATTCATGCATCGTATTATGTGCCCATCACTCAGTATCAGTTCCCTTTCCATCACCTTATATCTAGTGCCCACTCCCACCTCCCCCCACAACTGTGCCCCCCCCCTCCCCCCCATCCTGGTAACCACCAAACCATTGAGTGTGTCCATAATGC